>APFE031538202.1:199320-305962 GCA_000404065.3 Pinus taeda | reverse complement strand
TCATGATCCTGACACTGTTGCAGAAGCTTCAGGCCATCCACATTGGGAAGCAGCTATGAATGAAGAATATCATTCATTATTGGCAAATGATACATGGGATCTTGTTCCTCTACCAAAGGGACGCAAACTTGTTAGATGTGTAAATGGGTTTACAGAACCAAGTATGGACCAGATAGGAAAGTTGATAAACATAAAGCTCGTCTTGTTGCTAAGGGCTTTTCACAGGTTGAAGGCATTGACTACACTGAAACCTTCTCGCCTGTTGCCAAAATGAACTCTATCCGCCTTGTTCTTTCCCTTGCTGCCTCTTTAAAATGGGAAGTCCATCAGATGGATGTTAAATCTGCCTTCTTGCATGGGGACTTGCATGAAGAAATCTATATGGAACAACCCATTGGCTTCATCCAAACAGACTCCAGCCTTGAATGTCGACTTAAGAAATCTCTTTATGGTCTCAAGCAAGCTCCTCGGGCTTGGTATGCCAAAATGGATAGCTTTCTTTTAGAATCTGGCTTTTCTAGGTGTTATTCTGACAATACTGTCTACAGCAAGAAAGTGGGAAACTCTCTTATCATCCTTGTTCTTTATGTTGATGATCTTATTCTTACTGGTAGTGATCCCAACCTTATAAACCATGTGAAGTCCAGCCTTAAAAAAGAAATTTGAAATGACAGACTTAGGACACTTACACTATTTTCTCGGTCTTCAAGTCTTGCAATCCAAGGAGGGTATTTCCCTTTCCCAGTCCAAGTATGCTTGTGATATTCTTCGTCATTTTCACATGGAGGATTGTAAGCCAGCTCCTTCTCCCTTTCAGTCTGGAGTCAAACTTTCAGTCTCTTGTACTTCTCCTGAAGTTGATGCTACCTTATACCGTCAACTTGTAGGAAAACTCTTGTATTTAACCCATACTCGTCCTGACCTTTCCTTTGCTGTTGGCCTTGTTGCTCGTTTTTGGCAAAACCCCCGTGAAAGTCATTGGAAAGCAGCTAAAAGAATACTTCGTTATGTTCGAGGTACAGTAGTTTGGGATTCATTACAGTGCCAAAGCAACTCCTCTATTAGTTGGTTTCACTGATTCTGATTGGGCTGGTGACCCTGATAATCGGAAGTCTACTGCCGGTTATGTCTTCACTCTTGGTTCAGGACCTATTACATGGGCTTGTAAGAAACAGGCTGCCATTTCTCTTTCGTCGCAGAAGCAGAGTATCGTGGTGCCGTGGAAGCTAGTAAGGAAGCCTTGTGTCTTCGTCAGATCCTATCAGAGTTTGGTTTTCAGCAGCAGCATCCGACTACACTTTGGTGTGATAATCAAAGTGCCATTCAGCTTTGCAAAGATCCAGTTCAGCATCAGCGCAGCAAACACATTGAACTACACATGCACTTCATCGAAAAGCTCATTCATGACCATGTTCTTGAAGTGCAATATTGTTCAACAGATGATCAAGTTGTAGACATCTTCACAAAGTCACAAAGGCGAAGTTCACTAAACTTCGATATATGCTTGGAGTTCAGGAAGTTGTCACTAAGGGGGGATAGGCTCTAAGTGCCTCCTTCCTTCTCCTATTGTGTCATATTTGTAAATCCTTCAATCCTATCCCAAGTTGTTCTTAAGGGGGGATGTTAGGATATTCCGACACATAGGAATAGTTAAGTTCAACTTGGTCTAGTATAGAGTTAGGTATAGAGTTAGGTAAAATGTGTTTCTTTACCGTTGTACATTTTGTAACTTACAATCCGACGGTCACGATATGTAGTGATCCGACGGTTCATTCTCTCCTCGGTATTACCGACACTTGATCCGGGGCTTGACACCCGATTGGTCCATGAATTCTATTTAAAGCGCATGGAGGGTCATTTGTAGGTTAACCGTGCATGAGAGAAGCTTATGTAAATTTTCATTCTTTTATTAATAAATTGCCTGTAGTAGCCACGTTGGCGCAGGCCGTGGACTGTTTCCCTCTCTGAGGGTTTTAACCACGTCAAGATACTGGTGTATTGATCTGTGATCTATTTGTGAGCGGTGTCCTTCTGGTGTTCTGTCTGAGGAACTTACCCTGTAAATTCCTACAGGATAGCACGTCCCTGGTGTATAACCTAAACCTACCCATCTCTCTATCTGTATGGACCAAAGTGATGATCTACTGGCCTATTTGTGCTAGCCAAGATGGATCAACCTATGAATATGTGGTGATTGTATTGGGCTATAAATCTATAATTGATCCATCACATTGATATGTAACCAAATACATGGCAGGATTTGACCTCGAATAGGGGGTCTATTATTACTAGTAATTCCCTAGTCCGAATTTGTGAAGGCAAGAAGAACAAAATTCTAGGGATAATTACTAGCCCTAATTGCAGAGATAAGGTCAATAGTATACAGAGTAAGGAGCCAGTGGTTTTGGAGGGATATACACACTTTTCTTAATGATTGAATAGTTAGAAGACCTTCTCTCCCTGGACCGAACCTATCAAACAAGAAAGCGAAATTCTGGGCTCATTCTACTAGCCCTTTTCTTTGTGACATAACCCCATAGTTACTCAAGAAGAGTGAGAGCTTAAGGACTTTGCTATGAAGTCTTCAAAATTTCATGCTATTGTAGTCAAGACAAGACGTTATAAGGTCTAATTATTATCTATCATCTTGGAAATATGTCAAATGTTCCTCAAAAGGTTCTAAGTATTATTAAAGAATCCTAAGCATAAACATTTATTGTAAACCATAGAATAAAGTCATCCTTTTTGATTTCAAGAGGACCAAGATCCTCTCTCTATACCTATGCATAGAAATTCAAGACCGAGTTTCATCATGAGCATTAGTATTGTTACAAGAGGATCGAGACATATACATTTCACTTGCATATGAAAGGATCCTAAATTCATCTACCAAGCCTTCGTTCTAGACAAGTTTTGAGTGATCATAGTCTCAAGTTGAAAGGCCTATGCATAAGTATCTTTTGGAAGCCCTAAAAGGCTTTCCATTGTCACCTTTTCAAAGGGAGCTGAAATAAATATTGAAAGAGGATACACCTGTGCATAAAAGAGATCCAATATCAAGGGTATTGATGACCTCATTTTGAGCTTACGTCTTATTGAAAGAATTCCAAAAACCATACTCTACAGTTGTGCATCTAGACATCAAAATTATAAGCACGTTTTTTGTTTAGATTTCCATATTGCAAGTGAAAATCAATTCTCTCATTGGTCTCAAATCAAATCTGGGATAATGGCCTAATTGGAAATCTAGGATTAATTTCAATGTTATAAAGAAACAAGTCTAGATTTCCTCTTGTTCCGCGTATAAACACAAGTCTTCAAAAGGACACAAATTGAAGCATCAGCTGAGCATCCTATTCTAATACTAAGCAAAAGAGATATGGATAAAATCTCTTAAAGGCACATCGGCTTATCTTCAAAGCTATAGTCACCAATGCTCAAGATAGACTTCATTGACATGTGTAAGTGGCATAAGAAGACAAGAATTTGTGTATAGGTTATGTGATGAGTTTGGCATATAAAAATACAGAGTCCGAGCCTGTGCATATTAATGAGCCGACCTTCATTGAAAGGTACATCTATTGAATTTACAATGGCATTATTTTTGGAATTGTTTTTGAGTGTAGCTCTATAAAGTTGTCAACAAGAATAAGGGTCTATGTTTGAAAGCCCTAATGCAAGGGTATAATAATCTAATTGGTCACGTTAGAAAGAAGAAAGCTACAAGTAGTGGTAATGTCACAACATTCAGTGCAAGGCAATTTTGTGTTTAGTCATTATAATACTCATCACCACAGATTGTGTAAAGGCTTAGTTTAACACAAGAAGCTTATTATAGGCTCTTGGTTTTCCTAATGAAGTTAATTGACTTATACCTTGAATTTATCAAATATATGGTATTATACACCCTCGTTGTATTTGGGGTTAGTGAACATAGGTTATCAAGCCCAGGTGGGATAACACGTCCTTGGTGTATAGCCTAAACCTACCCATCTCTCTATCTGTATGGACCAAAGTGATGATCTACTGGCCTATCTATGCTAGCCAAGATGGATCAACCTATGAATATGTGATGATTGTATTGGGATATAAATCTATAATTGGTCCATCACATTGATATGTATCCAAATACATGGAAGGATCCGATTTCGAATAGGGGGTCTATTATTACTAGTAATTACCTAGTTCGAATTTGTGAAGGCAAGAAGAACAAAATTCTAGGCATAATTACTAGCCCTAATTGCAGAGATAAGGTCGATAATATACAAATAAAGGAGCAAGTGGTTTTGGAGGGATATACACACTTTTCTTGATGATCGAATAGTTAGAAGATCTTCTCTCTGTGGACTGAACCTATCAAACAAGAAAGTGAAGTTCTTGATTCATTCTACTAGCCCTCTTCTTTGTGACGTAGCCCCAAAGTTACTCAAGAAGAGTCAGAGCTTAAGGACTTTGCTATGAAGTCTTCAAAATTGCATGCTACTGTAGTCAAGACAAGACATCATAAGGTCTACTTATTATCTATCTTCTTGGAAATATGTCAAATGTTCCTCAAAAGGTTCTAAGTATTATTAAATAATTCTAAGCATAAACATTTATTGTAAACCCTAGAATAAAGTCATCCTTTTTGATTTCAAGAGGACCGAGATCCTCTCTCTATACTTGTGCATAGAAATTCAAGACTGAGTTTCATTATGAGCATTAGTATTGTTACAAGAGGACTGAGACATATAAATTTCACTTGCATATGAAAGGATCCTAAATTCATCTATCAAGCCTTCATTTTGGACAAGTTTTGAGTGATCATAGTCTCAAGTTGAAAGGCCTATGCACAAGTGTCTTTTGGAAGCCCTAAAAGGCTTTCCATTGTCACCTTTTCAAAGGGAGATGAAAGCAATATTGAAAGAGGATACACCTGTGCATAAAAGAGATCCAAGATCAAGGGTATTGATGACCTCATTATGAGCTTAAGTCTTATTGAAAGAATTCCAAAAACCATACTCTACACTTGTGCATCTAGACATCAAAATTCTTAGCACGTTTTTTGTTTAGATTTCCATATTGTAATTGCAAATCAATTCTCTCATTGGTCTCAAATCAAATATGGGATAATGGCCTAATTGGAAATCTAGAAGTAGTAATTTTAGTCTTATAAAGAAACAAGTCTAGATTTCCTCTTGTTTTGCGTATAACCACAAGTCTTCAAAAGGACATAAATTGAAGCATCGATCATCTTGAAAAGGGAGCCGAGCCTCCTATTCTAATTCTAAGCAAAAGAGATCTAGATATAATCTCTTAAAGGCACATCCAACTTAACTTCAAAGCTATAGTCACCAATGCTCATGATAGAATTCATTGACATGTGTACATGGCATAAGAAGACAAGAATTTGTGTATAGGTTATGTGATGAGTTTGGCATATAAAAATACACATTCCGATCCTGTGCAAATTAATGAGTCGACCTTCATTGAAATGTACATTTATTTGAATTTACAATGGCATTATTTTTGGAATTGTTTTTGAGCGTAGCTCTATAAAGTTGTCAACAAGAATAATGGTCTACGTTTGAAAGCCCTAATTCAAGGGTATAATAATCTAATTGGTCACGTTGGAAAGAAGAAAGCTACAGACAGTGGTAATGTCACAACATTTAGTGCAAGACAATTTTGTGTTTAGTCATTATAATACTCAAGTGAACATTTTGAATAAATTTTGGGGTACAAGGGATTCTGTTGCACTTGTAGAAGTAAGCTCTATGGGACTTGTGCATCACAGTTGCAAGAACAAAAGCAAAAATTTATTGATTTTGACGAGATATCATTCCAGAGGTGGTAAGTAGGGTCATTGTGACAGTCATCTCTTTGAAGGAATATTCTGTTTGTTGTCAGCTTATCACTAAAGATCATGAAATCTTCAATTCTGTTCCATCATGGGAAATAATTGTTGTTGCATCAATAGTTGATAGTAATAACAAGAATCAATACAATATTGTTTTGTTGATAGTAATTTCAAGTAATTCTTGGGTAAAAGGGATATCGTTGTAGATAGTTCTCTAGATCTGTGCATCACTAATGAGATATTAGTAGAGCAGTAACATACTGATCCTGAAGCACGGAGATGTTAGTAGATAGATACATTAAATAATATCTTGAGTTGATGCACACCTTAAATAAAAGCGATAAAAATACCATGACACCCGGAATAGCAGGTCACTACGAAAAAGGTATTTAACCTTGAGGTATGTATGGCATATTTTATTAAGGATCCAACATGAAATGTTGTAGGTTAAGTGTATAGTTCTAGGGTTTGTTGTTAAAATTATTGATATTGGTATTGATATAAAAAACATTAATCAACATAAGTAAAACCTTAGTCATATTGAAATCCTAACCCCATTTCCTCATAAAAATCCTAAACATTGGTCTTTTAGGGTTTATGTACAGTCGAGAGCTCATGAAAAGTATGTATGGATGAGGTTGATGAATTGTATATGGATCCCTTGGTCTAGGGTTATCACTTGAAAACACCGGGAGTCCATCCTCTAAGTTTCCATGGTAACCCTATATTGAAAAATTAACATCATGCTTTTAATATTGTATACTTTTCTTGGGTGTACTTGTCAAATCCTGCAAGCACATGAAGTAAAGGAAGAAGGATGAGAAGATCCTTATTTTTCAAAGCATGATGGAAGGGGGGAACTGTAAGGACCCTTGGATCATTAGGAACTCTGATAGATTCATGGTCTAATCATGCGATTATGGATCCCTGGAAGAGAAGAATTAATAACGACATATGGAAGAATTCATGACCCTGAGATAATGACCAACTAGAAGATATAAAGATCTTACTGCAAGCCGATAATAAGGATCATTTATGGATCCTCCTTTATGATGTCATGGAGTGATTTCTTCATCTTAGGAAGAATTACCATGATGGTATCATTGCTATTGTCTACTCTCTTTATTTTGGAGCAATCTTCTTAGAAGTTTGCTGATTCAATTGCAGCACGATGGACCTCATTTTGGAAATAAGCTGCGGGGCTAGATGACTGGATGAGACTTGTTGACGTTTCGCTAAAGACTATGATGAATATTGAAGGAAGGCCATGATGTTGATGATGACATGATATACTATTGGGTTTTGCATCATCTTGATATATGAAGAAGATTCACTTTAAGAAGGATATGATGACTCAATTGGTTTGTTGCCTTGGTACTTGGTCCGAGGAGCTAATGTACACCACGATGACATATATGAGAGAAGGTCACAAATGCATCGATGATCATGTCATAGTGGATAGATTTTTAGATGTTCAGAGGGAGCCATGTTCAAGCTCTATGGTGATTGGTTTGTGAAGAGGCAACTGATGCAGATTGATAATATGGAAAGTGATGGTGTACCCTATCTTAATGATGATGCTATATTTAAAAGGGATATGGAAGGTGAAAACTCGT
Source organism: Pinus taeda (assembly GCA_000404065.3). Classification (NCBI taxonomy): domain Eukaryota; kingdom Viridiplantae; phylum Streptophyta; class Pinopsida; order Pinales; family Pinaceae; genus Pinus; species Pinus taeda. The sequence goes on along the minus strand of APFE031538202.1, from coordinate 298,507 downwards.
AGTGTGACAATGGTGATAGAGCCTTGAGAGATACTATCATAGTAGCTGATGATGGACACCCCTCCTTGATTAAGAGGGAGTGGCAGATATGGTTCTCTACTTCATGTGTCATGCATTAGACCAGGACTAACAACCGTAAGTATTAGTTAAGGCCATGAGGAGAGAATGGCATCCGAAGGATTGGGTAAGCATTTGAGACTGATACTCCTTAAGGATTATAAATCCAAGATCGGTAGTAGTCTCATGACCGACACTCTTTGAGGATCTAATAGGGTATCCAAGACAAGAGTGGTAGAAAAGGACTAATGTTCCTTGAGGACTGGGAATCCAACATAAGAATAGTCCTAAAAGGACATACTTGGTGAATATTCGGGTGGGGTATGTGCCTTCAGAGGTAGTGTGGTGTCCCACTTAAAGCCTCCCAACATTGTACTATGATATATTGAGAGATAGAGCTTGTTAGTCAAGGCCTTGCTATTTTGACAATAAGGGTTGTATATTGATCATAATGTTGATGCTTAAGATAACTTACCAATCCGACTCTTCTTATGAGAATAATTCAATGGAAGCACTGTCCTTGTACCTGTGGTCAATTATGAATACCTCCCTAGTTAACATGGAGTGTTGAAATGTAACTAGTGCCGATATTCATAATTGTATATGTCATGACTTGATGTATTTGTCAAAAAGGAAAAGAAAAGAAATTTATTTGTAAGAGAAAATGATTTATTGTGAAATGGGTTTCTTTCCCATATTTATTTTGTCCTAGGTCAAAGCATCCATTGAGTGCTCTAGGGGTCTTGGTGAAAGGTCAAAGAGTCAAATTCATGATGTACTAGCCCTTGGAGTGCTCATGTATTAATAAATAAAAATAATTATTGTAATATGTGGAGTCTAGAAGCCTCCAAGAGTTGAGTCAGCGAAACCTCTCAAGTCAGCCTAGAGAGGCGTAATTCACCCATGAGATTCCTATATAAAGAGGAGCTCGCTCCCATTTGAACACATACACAACGAATTGTACTTCTGATCCTAGTGAGAAAAGAAGAGGTATGATTCAACAAGAAGAGGAGAAAAATTATTAGGAGGCCAATGGAGTTGTGAAAGAAGCAGTTTTTTTGTTTCTACCATCATTATCTGCCCACATGTTTGATTTTGTTGGAGGACCCATGGTTTTCTCAGTCCAAACTTTGTAGAGATATTGTTTGGGGTTTGGCTGGCTCATCTCTTAGAATGATTGGTCTTCGGTCAAGGTCTTGGAAGTCATCATTAAATTGATTCTATAAGAAGAGATTTCTGGATTTTACGCTTGTGGGTTTTTTTCCTAGATTGGAGGCTATTTATGGTGTTCTTGTGTTTGCATTGTGATCTTCTTATTGGAATTTGTCTTAACGATGAACATAACTAAATGTTAATGACGTTACCCTAATATAAACCTCAAGAAAGTTTCAAAGATAAAAGAGAAATCAAGTTAATTTCTAACTTAACTCTTTGCCCTAGATTTCCTAACACAAACCTCCCAAGCGAGACTGAAAATGTGTTTTTTGATAAAGCATTGAGGTATATGCAAATCAAATCCAAATAATACATTACTAAACTTAGAGTTGGTTTAGTGAGAAGATTCATTCATATTGATATAAAGAGATTGGATTATTCTAGGGAAGAGTTATTCAACATAACAACTTAAGATCATTCACTGCCCGAAGTAACAATGAGGCATGAGGGATTGGATGTACTTGTCCACACATGGATATTAAACCAATAACGAATGAATGTACTTGTAGGGCATTTGCGATATCTATAGGAAGGTATTTATCATTCTTTCTGATCTAAATATGTTAAATCAAGTTGTTATTCAGTGAAATCATGAAAAAGCTCAGGGTTAGCTTTGAAATTCATAATTAACATCATAACAAAAATCATAACATCAAAAACAAGGTAAATGAGCCCTAAAATAAAGCCCAGTCATCATAAAAAGAGAAATTGAAAAACTAAATATAATATTATCATTTCACCTACTTCCTCTACTTTCAGTGAAGCCAAACGACCATAACATATGCTCTTAACTTGCGATTTACTATCTTCTTATATGTTCGAAACCTATAAATATGTGGCACTCCTTGGATGAAAATTTTCCGCGTATATGACTCCAACCCTAGTTAATCTTTCAAATCTAGATATGAAAATGAATTTACCTACAAAACAACAGAAGGCGGAGAAGTTAGATGAGATAAATAATTAATAAAAATAGAAGAATAATCAGACCATTGCCTTATGTCCAATTAATAGAGTAAGAGTTTCTCCTACTGCCGTGCATGAAAAATGAGAGTTTTTGGCCTTTCACTCAAATACAAACACAATGGTCAAAGAAAGACAAATACTACATGATTTTTTTTCATGGAAAACTTTCTTATTTCTTATAAACCTTTATGTAACTCCCACTGAGCGAAGACATACACCACAAATATCAAACATATTTGTTGTCCCACCTAAACCCTTACCATCTTGAACTATTTTCTTTAGATAGTTGTTCCACTTCAACATTCGAATTGATACTAGTGTCCTACACATATTCATGAGACCAATGAGACTATTTACATTAAATTTGACCAAATATTAAATTTAATTGCATGAATAAATAATAATTAAAAGGATTTGAGTGCATGAATACATGAATGAACTCCTCTTGGTTTCGAGAATAAATTGTTGGAGTAGTTTAATCTTGGAGCAAACATCCCTCCACTTGAGGAAGCAACAACAAAGTCAACGTTGACTTTGTTGTTGTTCTGTCAGATTGAGGGTGTTTTTCCCCAAGATTATCCAAATCCTAATTTATTCTCTACTGAACAGGGCCAACCACATGAAGGTGGAAGTTCTCATGGCCCCTCTCCCCTCCCTCACATCACCAGACTCAATTCCCCAATACCCGATATATCTATTATATAGGAAATAGTTGAAATCAAGACATTAAGATACATAAAAAAGAAATAAAAAACATTCAGTAAATCCAAAAAATATTTCATCACAATAAATTTTATCATAAAAAATATGTTTACATAATATGAAACAAGGTCGTATACATAAAGAAACATACAACTATTATTCATTAACATATAAAATTCATTCATTCTTTCATTAATCATAGACACAAAATAATTCACCTCAGTTTTTTTTTATCATCAAAAATATGTTTTCATAATACGGTATGTGATGTTTCTAATGATATAACTAGTACAATCATTTCTTTTTCTTTTTCTTTATTTTTGACAGCTTGGTCGTGTACTCATGATGTTGTCGAGACTTCCCCAAGAGGGGTGGATCATCAACTGTAACAAGAAAGGCATGTTGAATTAATATTTTGTTATTATTCATTAATAAAAATAACATTAGAGTTTTCTTTACCTCGTGCACTAGTCAACACTATGGAAATTACTGCCCTGTGCTCCTCTTCTGGTACAGGATCCTCACGTATGACACCCTCTACCATTGAAATGAACAAGTTTTTCATTCGTTCTAACCACAAGCTTATTGACTGTCACAATTGGGCCAGGAGACATGGAAAACTCATCATCATCAAACCAATCAGGATCACTAAGCACTTTAATAAGAACTTCCTCAGGACTATCCATGGATTTCTACGAGGATGGTACCTTACCATTATCACCTTGTTTATAAAATAAGTGTAATTTGTAATTTTATTCGACCATCCTCAATTATGAACATTCAAAGGTTTGAATTTGGTGAAACATTTTAGATCAATAAAAAATTCCAATTTAATGAGTTAGCTTAATTAGAATGGACATCACTTGGTTGAGAACCATCATGAGGTGACTGGACAATGGGATATAATATTTTTTTAATTGAGTTAACTTGGATTAGTTGTAAATTAAGAGGCCTAGTTAGTAGTAGTAAGCGAGTCAATGGTATATTTCAATGAGAGGCCTGTCTTTCATGAATCATGATCTTTTAAAATGGATAGTTGAGTTAATTATCACATGATTTGAAACCATTATGTAATTGAAAGGGGCACATGAATATGAACAATTTAATCACTAAAAATTAGAGTGTTAAACCATTTACTATTCATTTGGAAGGTTGATGAGACATCACAACTAAGGAAGTAGTTCAGGGAGAAGAGAAGAAATGTATTATTCAAGGAAAGGAAGGCATCAACTATTTTATTAACAAGAACATTAGAAGTATTGTAACACAATTTTGTGGATGGAAAATCCTAAAGGTCATGTATATTGCACTATAATAATCTATTAGTCCACAAACTCAGAATTGGATTTACTTAAATATTTCACTAGAGAAATGTTAATAAGTATCTCATCCCCAAGACTAAAATGGGTGGCCGATTTAACAAATGTTGGTACGTTAGAAACAAGTTCAAAGAACAATAGTTATAATTATAAATCTTATGGGAACTAGTGTTATAACCTATGAATTCTTCCTTGGTTTTCCTAGTAGTCGTAAGGGTTGTACATATTTGAAAATGACTTGTATACCAAGATGTTTAAAATCCACAAAGTTTATATGAGACAAAATATTAGAATGCATCTTCTAGATTTTTCCCCTTATTCAGTTTACATGGGTTTTTCTTGAGCCTCTACAAACAATTCCTTGCATGATAATTTAATTATAACCTCACACCAGATTTGGATGAAGAAATATCACAAATATATGATTCCTTAAAGGGTGTCATCATTCATTCATTCATACATTCACAAAATATTTTATCTCAATAAATTTAATCACAAAAAATATGTTTATGTAATATGAAACAAGGTCGTTCTAATATTTTCCAACCGAAAAATCACAACTTTTTATTAATATAGTCAAAAGTTACACGTGCACATGCCATGAGGCATTCAACCTCTCAGTGAAAAATGTGGTACACAAAAAATCGAGCTCTAAATAAAAAAGTGAAATCATTTTTTTATCAGGTTTCTTTATATTTTTAAATATGTAGTTAGAAAGGATGTCTTGATCTTGCCCCCCTTCACTTATTGTGGGATCTAGTGTATGTCTTGTTGTTGACCTAGTCCTATGATTATGTTGCTGCAAGTGGGGTCAAGCATGAACTGTAATAAGAAATAAATGTTAAATTCATATTTATAGTTATTACTATTACAAATGTTTTATTAATAAAAAAAGTAGGTGAGTGTTATTACTTGCTTCGATAGTGGAGGGAAGTAGAACACTTTCAAATGTGGCCATACATTCCTCCTCTTATCTGGCCTCATATTGTACATGCTTTGGTGTAGAAACAAGAAAGGTTATATTTAATATACCATTTGCATTTAAATATTTTTAATTGTAATCCATACTACAACTTTTTCATAACACATGAAATACCTCTATACCGTGATGAACATCAATTTCAAGAGGTACTCTACCTATAATAGTCTCATGTGTTGTATCTACATTGCTTGCCTGGTTTTTACAATCAAGCACATTACTTGATATCTTGTTGGAAGACTGTGAATAGCTAAGCTTGTCCTTCGTTAAACCACAACTTGATAGTCGTGCTTGAAAGCAAGCTTTATGTATTCCTCCATAGGAGCCTCATTGAATTGTGACTCTTGTAATTTTTCTTGAGAACATGCTTTTTTCTTCTTCTGTATATTAAATTAAAATTGTTAAGAATTTATAATTTTGGATGCAAATTTTGTTTATTTTATTTATTTTTTTCTTACTTACAATTTTTTGCGGCCAATTTTGAGTAACAACCATGGCCAAGATGATGTTGCCCATATTTAGCTATTCTAGCCATCATGGCTTTGGATGTATCTAGGAGCTTATATTTAAAATATTGAAAAACTTAATTAGATGTTGCAATGATGATAAAACATCATAATTACATTATTAAAATTGCTTCATAACTTCCTGGTTAGGGTGGTGTCTTCCCTGCTTTTCGAAGTGCCTTCTCGTTTGCATGTTCCACAAGTGCTTTCCACTTCATCTCTGGAATCACTAGAGGGCACTCATGCGACCTTTTCCTTTCCAAATAAGACCTATACTGCTCCAACAAATATTTTAAATGTAAGTCTGCCTTGGAGTTAACTTCGGTTTTGTTGAAGGTACCCCTCATCGAACAGGTGAAACATCCTGTTCATAAGTTAATCTTTCAACTTGGAACTTTGGGATTTCTAGTTTATATGAGTGTTGGGCCCAAATATTTCCAAGTTTAGGTAAGACAAATGCCTATAGAATACATCATTTCTTGCAAAACGATATAATCACTAGTTTAAAATAATCACAAATTATATGTTAATTTCAATTAGATTGTACTTAATATTTAAAACACTTCTTAAATATCTAGAAGTTTCTCTATTTTCATGGGGACATTGTCATCATCTACCAAAAATGTAATCGGTAGTGTTCCCATGCTAGTAACACGGGAAGATAAAAAAAATCTTACTTCAAATTGTTCAATGATATGATTCTCTGCAACCACAACATCATGTGAATATACCGATATATGTTTTTTAGGGGGTGCAAATCCTTCCTTGTGTGGTTTAAAGGATGTATCGGTATCAACAACCGGTGCGTCACTCACATGCGAAGCATTGGCGATGCTACCAATGTTAACCCCCATAGTCACAACATGGAGATCATACTCCGCCAAAAACTCCTGTAAAATAAATAGTTTTTGTAAAAGGATGAGATAATTAAAATCATAAAAAAATAAATGGGATAATTAAATGAGTTACTCACCCCATAATGATAAATTTGGTGCATAAAGGTTTTGATTTTGTCTCTTATCTCTTATGTATGAGGCTGAATTAGAACTAAAGAACTGAGTTTATTTTTTTATTTCATTCAAAGCTTCTTTATTGTTTGGATCAGATCGATGAACATAAAAATTGCTTCTTCAATAAGCTCTTCCTCAGGAGCATCTGTGGATTGCTCTAAGGCTGGTGCCTTCCCCTTATCACATTATTTATCAAATAAGTGTAATTTTCAATTCATCCACAATTAATCATGATTATATCAATAAGAAAACCACTCCGACATATGTCTAAATTTATATAGAAACTTCACGTTATATCATCACCAATATACAAGGTTTTAAAATTATAAAAATTTCATCATCTTGGAAGGCTCTTGGAAGAGGTATTATGCCAAGATCATTATATATTCCATATTTTATATAAACAATACTTTGAAATGATAAAGCAATGAATTTACTCAAGTTGGTCATATGCATCGTGAATCTTTCATTTAGTTATATGACGCCAAGAAATACGAATTTGACTTACTCTATAATGGATAAAATGCTACTCTAGAATAAATCTCGTGGCTGTATTATTTTACAGACACATACATTGATGCTCACCTACTGTGAGGTTGGTTCCCTTTGACCTTGACAACCTGCCACAATATTATAACCATGATGTATTAAAATGTTTCCTCAAATTAAAAAATGCTTTACAATATATTGTGGTAAATGAAAATAATAACAAATAATAGACATTGCTTACAATATTTGTATCTATTCGATGAAAATTGTAATCAATGAGCAACTCTTCCCCTGCAACAATTGATTTAATGGCACACACAAATACACGGTTTCCTTTACGCCCCTAGAATATGCAATTGGATTGCCTATTTGTGGTCATGAGTTGTCTACATTTATAAACCCTGCAAGATTCCCTACCGCTTTTTTCCTTCCATCAATATAGATTGTTGCACCTTTATTCTGATCATTATCTTTTATTTGTATATAATTTGTGGCCACTCCATATCTTCACACACTTTTGGTATATTGGACTATTCGTACCCAAACATTGTAGTTGTAAAGAGGTTTGACATACTCCATCAATTCAGCGAATCCTCAGTAACATACCTTTATGCCATCGATAGAAAATATCCCCAAACCATGTAATTACTATGGGGCAATGCGGTATATCCTTTTAATGACAAAAAAATCAATGTTTATTTCAAGAAGATCCTTGGGTGCCCATTGTTTCATTAGAGGTTTGTACCTCAAGGGCACATCGATGTCATAAATGTTATTATTATCATAAGAACAAGACCCCCCTTTAGTGAGATTAAAATCCATGCGTCCATCGAATTTTCTTCTAATATTTTCACCACTAGTTGATCTTTGCTTGCTAAACGATGTAACAAATTTTAGGTCAATTTCTTCTATCCTACCTGAACTTCCACCACTCGATAAAGATAGATCCGAAAAACACCTATTAGTTGAAAGTCCTATAACTCTTCATCAAATGAGAGAAACTGTTAGCGAGTGTCATAAGGGATGTTGAGAAAAGTCTTGACGAAACCACAAGAACATTATAATAGTACGAGTGAGTTAGAAGAAATTTCTCTTTGTTTAACCGAATGGAACCCCTCCCTTTAGCTGCATCACAATAAACATTTTCATAGGATGAGTCACAAGAACTATATCCTTAAGTATTTCAATAACGAGAGTCCATTATCCACAATGGTAACTACTCTGGGTGAATTATCCTCACTCACGTCCTTGAGACAAATTTATCCATTACACATACCCACCCTATGAGGTCAAGTAATGGAAAATAGAGAACAATCCACCATTAAGTGGACCACTGCATGACATCTAGAACAAAAAATGACACATCCATATAGTTAAGAATATGGGTATAGGAAATATCACCACCAACAATTTGGGTTGATTCATATAAACCCTACCTAGCATTGATATCAACTAGAATCTGGGCCATTAACCAGAAGTTATTCTCTACATACCCATCATCACTTATAATATAAGATATAATTGCATATCCTACGGCCTTAATACTTACATGATTCCAAATTTCAAATGGGATATTGGGAAATTTCACCCAAATCAAAACATTATATGATTTATACATATCCACACATCAAAAAAAGGGTGCCATAGTATAAGCCCAAGAAAAAAATGATTCATTAACCATGTTTGGGCCAATATCTTCCATGCTTCCTCCTCATACCAAATGATAAAACCATGCCATCCTCTCAACATGAAATGACTAATGGTGCTATACATGAGAAAATTAAACGTAGAGCTTGACCCACCTTCCCTCAGGATAGTGCTACATGTCATGTTATGGATACCCATGCCCACAAAAACATTCACATTAAGCGCCACATGAGAGATCTTAGGCCTATTATTAATCTCAAATGATGGTGGATGCAATAGCCAAGTCCATGAGTGGAAATGTTAGGAATTGTCATAGAATACTTACTCTTCTCAATCACGTCACCATGATATAACCTTATATCATTGTTGGAGTGTTTTTTTGAGATTTGCGACGACATAATTATGATAAATATCTATAAGAAAATATGATCCTTTGAGAGATATTCATCAAAGTATCCTATTAGCTAGACATACTCATCATCTAAAGAGGGACCCATGCTTAGATCAAGAACCTCTTCCTTGACAAGAATAATGTTTTTTCATTAAAAAAACCCTTCAAAACCCCTAAACACAATAAAATTGTCCATAGATTGTTCTTTCACTACACATCAAAATTCACAAGGTATATATGATATTTAAGGGATTCAAAATTTTAAAAATATGAAAAATTCAAATTTTCATCATCATGTTTCACTAAAAACGTGTTACCCATATTCATGTATTCACTCTTAGGAAAAACGAAAACAATTTAAGATAAATATTTTATCCATACCTTTCCTGATGAAATATGTGACTTATATCATGGAATATAAGATGCCTCAATGAAAAAGGAAAATGGTTCCTCTTAAGAAATACAATCATGACATAAAAACTAAACATCCTGTTATTACAAAAACAAAGCGTAGTGCTTGGCAAATATAGAATATCATCATAGCATGTTCATCCAAGTAGTGACATAATAGTAAAAATGTTGATGAAATGGTTGAGGGAATATCCATCCTCAAGAAAATCTCTAATATCATCCTCTTAGATGTGACAATGGAGAATCATCTCATTTAAGAACCTGCTAGGAAATTAGATCCAAAGAAATAGGAACAATACCCAACTTTTATGGCCCATCAACGTCCCATCTAAAGGGAACCTTCATTGACTCTATGAAACAAGTAGGGGAAAGAAATAAAAGAACTTAATGGGTTCATTAAGAGGATTTCAACATTGTCAACTCTTTATTCAAGAAAATAAGGGGAGTTCATAAATTATGGGAAAACGAAACTGATTTCAAGGTATTCAATAAGAACCTTAAGCTCATAAACATCCAAACCATATATGACCTTGATACTTAGAACAATAGAAGAAGAAGATATCAAATGGAGCTAGTATGTTTAGATAAGTTCTTGGTATTTAAAGTATTTTGGGAAATGGTATATGGAGTGGTTGATGTGGAGAAGATAGATGGAGACTATGTTTTTTCCTCTTGTGCACTTGTGAGATGTAAGTGTAGGTGCCAAAGTGGATTTGACAATGTGTATGCTTTCTATTTGTGAATATCCGATGGCGCAACCAACTATGGTTGGAAATTATTCCGCTAAGAGATCAATTTGGTGACTAGGGTTTGTTGTATATGGTGGTTGACCTAGTTAGGGTTTGAAGAGAATGAGTTATATTGGCTTGTATTACGTTGGTCGTATCTACTTTTAACTTCATCCTATGTATATATGAATATTTCCTTGCTATCAATTTGTCTTCTTGTAGATTTAATTTTAAACTTGTGTTCTCATAATGATTGAGCAATTTCTAGAGATAGTTATGCATGTTGATTTTACATTATAATGAGTAGATTTTGTTAACAAATTTGGAAGATATATGGAAGTTATGTGGGAATATTTATGGCTATAAGAAATATGTTGTAATAAGTAATTTTAGATAGATTATATGTTGGGAATAATTCCCTAAGTGTTAGAAAATAAATTCTCTTGAAGTACACTCATTTGATTTTTATTTTCTTGGATTTCCTTAGGTATATAGTTAGATAGAAGTGAAAAATATATTACTATAAGTCATACTTTAGCTTTATCCACAAGGTTGAAATTTTATGAGAAATAGATCTAGAAAATATCAAGGTTGAGGTGAAATTTTTGAGTTTATATTTCAAGGTGAATTCTAAGAAATTCAAGAAAAAGTTAGTATAGATCAATCCATGTCATAATGATGTATTAAAAAATAATTAGTTGATACATCCCTTATGAGAAAGAAATACAAATTCTTTTACATATTCATACAAATGTATTCATATGTATGGTCCTCCATAATAAAATTGCGTAATTAGGTCTCCTTCTATCTCTTTGTTGTGAGTGTTGATTTCTAACAATGGGATACAACATGGAGAAACAATATGGAAGAATCAAGAAAATTTAAAATGAAATACAAAAGCAATACAAGGAAGCAGGTGGGATAACTGGTGTTACACAACTGGTCAATAATTTCAATTCATGCCATTTTCAAGCCTAAGATTCTTTGCATTTGGCGTTGTCAAATTGTGCTAGGTACTAGTTCTACAATTTCTTGTATAAGGTGGTGTACGTAAAATCATACTGTTCATATTTCCAATGCATCTGGAAAATGTTGAGAAAATCTTGTAAAAGAATCATATGCAATTCCTCAGGTTAGAGGGTTCTTGAGCTTTATTCCTTGAATAATTTAACACGAAGGAACTATATTTAAACTATTGTTCAAGAACATATTTGATGATTGATGGTGGATATATATCATGTTGGCACATTGACAGATGATTGGAAACTTTTGTTGTCCTGAATTGTTATTCAAGAAAAAAATTATCTGAAAACAATTAATGGGGAAATGTATGAGTCCGCCTTTGGTTTCAACAATAAGAAGGTGTCACAAAAGGCTACAACCAACACAACTGGTAAATATTTGCAAAACAATGTGAAGAATGTGAAAACCCTATATTTGTATGTGTTCAAGAATGAATGCAGACTTACCATTTCTTAACATTGATGCCTGAATCTTCCATCTACTATGGATTCTTGAAGGATTCCATGCGTGACCACTCTCCCCCCCCCCAAACCCTTTACTGAGGCTTTCACTTGATCCTTTAGGATGAATCGTTAGGATATCCTCGAACCATAGGTAACATGAGGTTGGGATGAGGGCGTAGATGAGTTGATCTTGCGGGAAAGGGAACATAAAATCAAATGTACGTAGGATCCACTGAGAAACACTCAGGGTCTGCAAGAATCTAATGTAGGGAGGAGACACCAAGAAACACTCAGGGTTTGCAAGAATTGAATGTAGGGGGGAGCCACCGAGAAACCCTCAGGTCTACAAGAATCGAATATAGGGAGTGAGCCACTGAAAAACCATTAGGTATGTGTTGACGGTGCTGGACCCACCAACATGTCAAGGGATTTCCCCGGTAAGATGTCCCAACTAGACCTTATACCTTTTGCAGTAGGAGTCCCATCTGTGGGTAGTAAAGTTATGCCTTGATTGCGATAGCGCGCAAAGGTAATAAATATATTTTTGTCAGAAGAAAGTGTGTGACCTTACAGTGAGTCAAGAGAGATGCATGGGGAGGTTATAACACATGGCAGGGAAAAGGAAGTGTGCCCCTTAGAAGCCTGTAATAGTATGTAGCCTAAAAGGAACACACGAGCTGAATGACATCACAAGATAGAAAGCAACAAAGCGACTTCAAAAAGATTCATATAATCGTATATGAAATAGTTCATACACAAATGCGTAAGTTAAACAAAATACATTGCTAAAGTAACCAGAATAGGCGAACTACAATAACAACATATACATAAAGACGTGTTGTCTCTGTTATATTATATATAAAGTGAAATTTCCATCCATACATACAACCATGACAACCACTAGCCCCAATAGTGGAACTTTACAATCAACACCGCGTTATCCTCCAAAGAGATGTACTCGCTCTGCACTGAGGAGAAGCCAAGGCTCGTCACAATACTCTCCAAGCCCTCTCTAAGAAATTCCTAGCAAAATCTTGGCTCCCAAAATCCCGTTCTATGAGTTATGAGGTTCTATATATAGCAAAGGGTGGGGTGACCCTTGACATTCCCCTTTGACTCTTGGACTACCCTCATGACTCTTGAACTTCATTACATATAACTCTTTACATTACATATGACTGTTTGCATTCCACTAATGACACTTGGAATTTCATTTTACATTATATTGGAGTATAACCGTTATGACTCACAATAGTGAGGTGGCCAAGACAACTCATAACACAACTCAACATGACACTATTGACATGTACTTGTTGACTGCGGTGTCCATGTCAAGCTGCTGTGCTGTTAAGTGATGGATGTGTCCTTGAATGTAATTTCTCTTCATCTCCACATATCTTGGTGCTGCCGGGTCTTCAATGGTCTTGTTCTTCGCAAGATGGTTCCATGCATGTGTTTCTTTCACTTGATATTTGATGTGCTTCGTGTGTGCGGTAAACTACGAGAAAGCATTCTAGCATGCACTCCTTCTTCATCCCATTTGTGGTCGCACCCTGATCCATCAGTATACCTTCCTGTAATTTAGTCAGGATGGGATGAGATCAAATCCAAAACCTCTTATTCTAGCATGATGCATTATTCTCATGTTTTAGGTCAAGGTGAGCGGGAGGGAGGTCAAGACATTAAAACTAAGCAGAGCACAACTGAGGTTGGGATAAGAGGTTTCGGAGGACTGTCAGGAAAAACTGCGTAGAGGTTACTGGAAGGCAGATTTGTGCAATCTGGGATAGTAGTGACAATTGCAAGGTGGAACCTAGCTGGCAGGACTGCGAAGTTCTTGGGAGGAAGGCAGATAGGGTGTATGGGGGAAATGCTGGATAATTTTCAGTATGAGGACTGGGTAGGTCATCTGGGGTCCAACTGGGAATTTGTGCAGTTTCTCTGAGGAGGACAGACTGGGAAGCAGGAACCACTGGCAGGAAATTATACATAATTTTACAGAGCAGGGAAGGATTGGGCTGCGGGGAGCTGTTGGTCACAACTGTGCAGTTTTGAGGGACAGTGTAGGATAGGCAACAGGGGCCTTTCTGACACAACTACACAATTTCCAGGATGAGTATAAAGCGGGGCAGGAGGGAGAGTGTCAGTCAAAATTGTGCAATTTTCAAAGGCAGGGTAGAGCGACCCAATAGGGGGCATGCTAGTTAGATTTGTGCAATTTATTGGAACATTGAAATGCCAGGAATCATAGGCCTGACTCACATGTCTGGGCAGATTTTGGAGGCAGTGTCGGGCAAACAGCTGGGCATGCTTGCATATTTTTAGAGAGCAGTGCAGCCCGGGGTCACATTGCAGTTTAGGTTTCCGATAGACCAGAGGGAGGATTGATGATTGATCTTGAGGGAAGTGCAGATTCAATTGGACTTGGGGACAACTTTTGTGCAGTTTTGGGAGACAGTCAACTTGCTCACTTCTAGGATTGCGTAGTGCAGGCTGCCCCAACGAACAACCTCAATCTCTGCATGGTTCTGGGTAGTAGAGCAGGGTCACTGAGAGCTAAGATTGCGTAGCGTATCTCAGTTGGGATTCAGTTGAAGGAGGGTTGTCCGGTCGACAAATTTTCAAGAAAAATGGCTAAGTGTGGGAGTAAGTGAACTTGTGCATACATGACATTGTGATCACACTCTTAGCATGAATCGAAGACAAGACAACTCAAATCAACAAGACAAACATGTCATGGATGAGGAATTAAATTACGCATCCAATGAGTGCTCCCATTCGAAACTTGAGCAAAACCTTAGGGAGATAAGTTGAAAAAATTTTCCCACTAAAATTTGATGATGTAACTTAATATTATTTTATTATTTCCACTATTATTTTATAATATTCCTTAGGAGGCCCATTTTAGACCTCAAATTTCTCTAATGTCTAGTTTAATATATTCTTGTTTGTTGTAACAATTTATGCAGTGGCACGTGCTTATGATGCAATTAATGACAAAAAATAACTCAAAAATAAAATGTAGACATCAAGGCATTAGATTCACACAACTCACAATCGTTAAAATGTTGTTGGGATGAAAATAGAGAAAAATTAATCTACAATTGAGTTGTAGTAATAGGACTTGCAACAACAATTATTTAGTGTAATTTCAACATAAGAACTATTGGACTTGCAACAAAAGGAAAATAATAGAGTTGCAACAAAAAGAAAATAATAGAATTAATGCAAAGGATAATTAATTATGAATTAACAAAAATATGAATACACCTATATGCTAATTCTATAAGTAGTACTAGGATAAGGAGAGGGACTTACCTCGTTAGATGAGGTATTGTTAAATATTCATTTCACTCGATCACGAAAATACAATTGAACAATTAAAGCAAAGGAGACTTTTTGTTGTAGGAAATGAGAAATCACATAGTGTGATTTTACAATATTTTTTCTTCTCCCCCAGTTTTCAGCGAAGCCACGCATTTATAAAAAATGACACACTATAAACTGAGATAAATATTGGATAACCAACCTTAGAGAATCAGACAACTCATCCTTTTACAATGGACCTTCTAGAATTTGGTAATTGTTGAACAAACACTGACTTGGATTAGTTGTGTGTCATTGGTAGGTGAATTTTACTCCTTAATTTATCACCCACTTGCCTCCATTGTATTCCATCGTGAAAAATATGTGCTGACTTTACAACTGTAGCACTAAGCAAAGTACTGATGAGGTATTCCAAAGTTGTAGTAAGGAGAAATTAGAACAATTCAAGAAATGCAATAGCTTCATTGGGTCATGGGAGAGTTGCAACATGGTTATCCCCATGAGTAGTAATACTAGAGTTTCTACAATGTATGTTATAGCTGAAGTTATAAAAAATATGTGCTACAACCAAAGTTGTAGTAGCACAAGGGAGTCACATCACTTGCACCCATTTAGTTAGTGGATTTGCAAAATTTGTGTTTTCTAACAACAATTGTTGCAACCTTGGTAGGGAATTGAAGTACTTGTTGTGGAGTTGTAGCTTCTGTCTTAGGGTCACAACAACATAAAGGAGTTGCAACCATTGACCTTTTCTCTTGTTTGACAATGTTAATATAAAGTGTCAATTTCACAACCGAATGTATAATAATACGTATAAAAATTTCATAAAAGATACTACTATAACTTCACTAGAAATAATTTAGTATTGGATGGAAAAGGCATAAGGAAGTAATTAAAGGGGGAAAAATGTCATGAAGAAGGTTTTGTATGGGTACTAAAAATGTGCCAATTTAGGCACATGTCAATAACTATCATCCAGTAAGCATCATAAATGATCACATATAAAGTCCATAATCAACATCATCATCATCATAATGAAGGTAAAGCATCATAATATCATGAAATGCATGTGTCATCAAAACACACAAAATGTTTAGATCATCATAATGATGTCCTCAAATAATAATGTATAAGTCAAATGATGTCTCAAAATTAAGATAGTGTAAATATAATTTCAACAAGAGTGGGGCACTACAAACACCCCTTCTTAAATATATAATTTGTCCTGAAGTCTCAAAACAAAAAAGGAAAATAATGAAACATCTCCTTGGCATCCTCCTAAGTAGCCGAATAGGGACTGTAATTGTCCCACTAGACCTTCACTTGGTCCACCAATTTCTTCCTAAGATATAGAGTATGTTGGTCGAGTATGCGAATTAGCTCATTTGTCACTATTCCCTTATCCAAGAACTACAAATGACTCAAGTCAATAACATGCAAAGGATTTGAAACATAGTTACGTAATACAAATACATGGAACACATCATGCATACTTGCCAATGATGCAGATAATGTAAGCCTAGATTCTATTGGCCCTTTCTTCTCTATGATTTCAAATGGTTGCACGAATCTTGGAGACAACTTCATTCCCTTCCGAATTTTATGGAACTCTTTTGAGATTTTACCCTTAAAAACACTTTATCTCCAATCTCATAACTATGATTAATCCAATGAGAATGTGCATATAAATTTTGTTGATCTTGAGCTTTCTTGAACCTTGTCTTTATCATGGTCATTTGGTCTTCCATATCTTGTATTATTTCATGTTCTATGAATAATCAATCCTTGAGTTGATCCCAGATTAGAGATGTCCTGCAAAACCTCCCATATTAGGAGCTCAAAATGTGCCACATTGATGGAACTCTGGTAACTATCATTGTAGGAAAATTCCACTAATGGTAAAAACTCTTCCCATATTTTTTGTTGGTCCATCACATACATTTGTAACGTGTCCTTTAGCATTTGGTTAGATCTCTCTATCTGTCCATATGTATCAGGATGATAAGTGGTGATAAAGTTTAATTGGGTCCCCAAGGCCTCTTGGAACCTAGTCCAAAATCTCCCTGTAAACATTGTTTCTCTATCTGATCTGACCTTCCCAGGAACTCCATCCAATCTCACTATCTCATCAATAAAAACTATAGCTATCTTAGGTGCCTTACACATAGTCCTAACTAGTATGAAATG
Organism: Pinus taeda; assembly: GCA_000404065.3. NCBI lineage: Eukaryota > Viridiplantae > Streptophyta > Pinopsida > Pinales > Pinaceae > Pinus > Pinus taeda. The sequence continues at coordinate 281,107 of APFE031538202.1, read as the reverse complement.
GGAACTTTTGGTCAAATTTTCCACTACTATGAATATAGTGTCATGTCTCCTTATCATCAACGATAGTACCATAATGAAGTCCGTTGATATAAATTCCTACTTAGACTCCAGTATTTCATGAGGTTGTAATAATACTACTGAATGTTTATGTTCAACCTTTACTCGCTAAAACTCTAAACACATTTCCACAAAATTTAAAATGTACTTTTTCATCCACTTCCAAAAGAATAATGGCTTTAATCCCACATTCAACTTCTTCGCACAAGAATTTTCTATGTACACAAATAAATGAGCTTCATTCAAAATCAACTAGCACATATTTTCATTTTATGGCATGTATATCCTCCCATGGAATCATAATAAACAATCACTATCTAAATAATACCCCTCGCATTTTGGAATCATCATATCTTATTCCCTCAAACTCTAGCTAACCTCCTTGTACCAAACATCCTTAATTTGAAATTAACAAAACATCTCTCTTAAATTTATCCTTAAGGGAGCCACTGAAAAAAATTCGAGTCCTCCAACTTAGAGCATAAACCACCCTATTTACTGTCCCTTTTATGTGAGTAATATCAAAATTATATTCACCGAACTCTCATGACCTTCTTTGTCTAGTGTTTAAATGATCTTGCGTGAATATGTGTTGTAGTCTATAATGATCAATTTTAAGTATTGTAGTCACATAGTTTTCCTCATGGGGTGTAACTATCCTTGATGCGAGCACTAATACCCTTCCATATTGCATAAATAAACATCCAATGCCTTCCTTTGATGCATCAATGCATTCTTTGGATGCATCAATGCAAACCATAAATTATTGCTCCATGTCAGGTACCTTTAGAATGGGTGTGGTTGTTAATAGTTCCTTTAACTTCTTGAATGCTTCTTCACGCTTATTCATCCATTTATACTTTCTTTGAAGTTCCATGATGGGGGTTTCTATCATTGAGAACCCTTTGGAAAAAGTGTGATAATATATGGCCATTCCCATGAAACTATGTTCGGTCTTCATTAATGTACCCGAGTCATTATGTAATGTAATTGTCAAAATAATCAAGAAAATAAATTTTATTATTGTAACAATGACTTATTAAAGCATGGGTTTCATGGTTGGGTTATCATTATATTTTTTGAATTAGTAACCGGAGAACCCACAGTATGAAGATTTTTATGCCAACGTTTCAAATCCCAAATGGGATCCATCATCAGGACTTTAAGAATGAATGATAAAAGATGAGCTGCTTTGGAGATATAAATACTATTGAGGTTAAATTTTTGGAACAACACTTGTCGGCTTGGGAAATTTTATTTTATTAATTTATATTAATTTTATTAATATAATTTTCATCAAAAATCATAATAATAAAATATAATAATAATAATATAAAAATAAATAAAATAATAAAAATATAAATATAATAAATTGTATTAATTTATATTAATATAAATTAATAAAATAAAATTAATAAAATTAATTAATAAAATTTCCCAAGCCAACAGTGTTGTTGCAAAAATTTAACCTCAATAGTATTTATTTCTCTAAAGCAGCTCATCTTTTATCATCATTCTTAAAGTCCTGATGATGGATCCCATTTGGGATTTGAAACATTGGCATAAAAATCTTCATACTGTGGGTTCTCCGGTTACTAATTCAAAAGATACAAACCGCAGATCTCTAAAATCCAGTATCATTATATTTGTCCAAATCCCTATTTTGGACTCCTAAGATTAATATTGAGTTTATGGAGTCATTGTACATTCAAAGAGACCCTTCTTGGGCTTTTGAATCATGTAAAAAGGTTTTGTATCAAGTCAAATATGAATTATTTACCCTCCACATCAAGTCGGCCTAAGAGAGATCAAGTTGACCTAAGGACCCTGATTTGACCCACAAGAAGCCTATATATACAAGGAGATAAAAGTCATTTGAAGCATCAACTCTCAAGCAAGTTTGATATCTCAAGAAGAGCTGAAGAAGTGAAGAGTATGTTGTTGGGAGGTCGAAAGATGTGCAAGTTTGGGGAATATATAGAGAGGAATAAATCAAACTTTTGGTGCCTCTCTCTCTCTCTCTATTTCATGGTCTAGATTAGGATATCAAGTCTCCTGATATTTCAATATTGCCAGAAATTGTTTCCTAGTCAAAGTTGTTGGAAAGAGTCAAATATCTGGGAGGATGACTTAGTGAGGAGGGAAACTCTGGTCTTCATCTAGGGTGAAGAGTCTCAAAGAATACTATTGAAAGGAATAATTATCTTGACTGGGTTTTCCCCTCGAGGGGGATTTTTCTCTGGCATTGCGCCTATATCTTATGTCTCTTGTTTTGTGATATATATACACACATAATATGGTAGTTTCTTGATGAAATATAAGATAATAAATAAGTAAAATAAGCCAACAAGCTCACAAGTAATTATCAAGAAAGGAGAATCAAACACTAATATAATTATTTTGATTTTCCAACATGGTATCAGAGCTATGGTCATGAATAATTAAAGATCACTTTGTTGGCAATGATTCTCCCTCTATGGTGAACTACATAATAATGGGTTGTAACATTGCTGGAAGCTAGATCAAGAAGGCCATCTAATACTTGGTCAAGAGTCAAGGATTATTGGTTGTCCTTACAGGTTCTCTTACTGATGACAATGCATGGATAATTTATAGTGGAGCATCGAGACACATGACAAGTGAAAGTAAGAAACTTCATGCACTACCAAAGGAGCCATCCTCTCATGCAGTGGACTTAGGTGACAACAAAATCTATGTTGTTAGAGGTTTGTGATCAAAATCATTGAAGCTGGATAATGGATCAAAGCTGCATCTCAATAACATTATCTATGTTACAAGTTTGAAAAAGAATTTTCTTTCTATTTCTTGTTTAGAAGATACAGGGGAAATAGTTTCTTTTGTTGATGGAAAAGTATTGGTTTGGGGAAAAGACTCTAGCATTGAAAATTTAGGATTATTGGAGTTCATGAATGAAGTTTTTATCAGGTCATTACACCAACTCCTCAAGCCTTGGTTCATATGGAAATTAGTCCCATTGATCTATGAAATATGAAGTATGGTCGTCTACATTACAAAGTCATCCCTACTCTTAGTCAACTGGTTCATGGTATTCCTAATATGAAGTTAGATCATGAAGGAGTGTGCAAGGGACGCTCTTTGGGGAAATATACTAATAATCCATTTCATAATAGTGAAAATAGGTCTAAGGAGATATTAGACCTCATCCATTCCGTTGTGTGTGGGTCCATGTTTGACAAATCACTTGGAGGTCATCTTTACTATGTGACATTCATTGATGACCATTCTAGGAAAACATGGCTCTACCTACTCAAAACTAAAAATGAAGTATATGATAAGTTCAAGGAGTTTAGGCTGAAGTGGAAACCCTAACTGAAATAAAGATAAAAACTTTGAGCTCTGACAATGTTGGGGAATACACTTCTAAAGAGTTGATTTCATATTGTAAGGAAGTAGGTATTAAGAGGGATCTCATTGTTCCGTACTATACAGAACAAAATGGATTGTCCAAAAGGAAGAATAGGTCAGTTGAAGAAGGCATTCAAATTATGCTTCTTGATCATGATATACCAAAGTTATTATGGGGAGAAGCAGTGATGACTTCCGTATACATTCAAAATAGAAGTCCTCATACATGTATTGATAATACTACACCTGAATAAGTATTCAAATGGAATAAGCCAAGTGTGGATCACCTCCAAATATTTGGAAGCTCAACATTTAAGTTCAACATTTATCCATGTTCTGAAAGACAAGCGAAAGTAGTTGGACTCGACAAGTATCAAGGGAATATTTGTTGGTTATAATCTTTCCTCAAAAGCATATAGAATCTACATAAAGGAAGGAAGACACATTGAAGTAAGTAGGGATGTCATATTCGATGAAGACCAAGCTTACAAGAAATCAAAGGATATTCCCATTGATTTTGATGATGAAGAAGTTCCCATATATGAAGAAGAAGAAGTTCGTCATGAAAACTCTACTACAAATATCAAAGAAGAAGGACTAAGTGAACCTATTCAATCAGTGGTTGTCCTAACCATAAGGAAGAGGCCAAATTGGTTGATAGTTATATTAGAAGATGCTGAAGGACATGAAGTTATGAAAGGTTCCTTCAAAGAAAGTAAGAAACCGAAGATATATTATGGCTATGTGCATATATGAAAAATTTAATTGAAGAAGAACAATCTACATTGAAGGAAGTTGAGCATGAAGAGGTTTGGAAGAAAGCTATGCAGAAAGAATATCAATCCATCATGAAGAATGGGGTTTGGGAGATTGTTCCTAGACCTAGTGACAAATCGATTGTCACATTGAAGTGGATCTATAAGAGCAAACATGCTGTTGATGGAAGTATAGACAAGTACAAACCAATATTCGTTGAAAGGGGTTTCTCTCAAAAGGAAGGCATTGACTATGAAGAAACCTTTACACCTACAACAAGGTACACTACCATTAGATCATTGGTTTCATTCACTGCTACAATGGGGTGGAATATCCATTAAATGGATGTTAAGACCGCATTTATGAATGGGAGAATTGATGAGGAAGTGTAAATCAAATAACCTGAGGGATTTGAAGTGAATAGCATGGAATCTTATGTTTGCAAACTTAAGAATGCCTTATATGGATTGAAGCAAGCACCTAGGGAATGGTATGGATGGATGGATGCATACCTACTTATAATTGGGCTCGTGAGTATTTTTGTTGATCTGAATCTATACATCAAGGCTGTGAATAATGATCCCATCATTATTCTAGCATATGTGGATGATCTATTCATCACAAGTGTAGAGAAAATAATTCAAGAGTGCAAGAAGATGTTGGCAAATGAATTTGAAATGAAGTATCTATGAATGATGCATTATTACCTAGGTCTATAAGTATGGCAGAGACCCGGGGAGATATATTTGGGGCAAGGAAAGTACATGGTCAATTTATTGCATAAATTTGGGATGATGGATTCCAAGTCGATGAATACTCCTATGATCACCAATATCAAGAAACTAAGGAGATCTAACTCTAGTCTCATGGATCCTATATTGTATAGATAGTTGATAGGTTCCCTGATGTATTTGGTAAATACTAGGCCATATATATGTTTTGGAGTGAAAATTCTCAGTCATTTTCAGTTTGAGCCCCATCATGATCACTGGATAGATGCCAAACATATATTGAGGTATTTATGTGGCACTATACATCACTTCCTAAAGTGTGATAGTAAGGAAGTCAAGCTAATTGGCTTCATGTACTTTGATTGGGTCGACAATGAGATCAACGGAAGGAGCACTACTAGAGGATGCTTTAGAATGGGAGTTGCTATGCTCTCATGGATGAGTAGGAAGCAAGATCCTATTGCAATGAGTAGTGTCGAGGCGGAATATGTGGCTGCATGTGAAGTAGGAAAAGAGGTTGTTTGGTTAAGGAAGCTTTTGACAGATTTGTTCGAGAAGTCTTTGGGTCCTACTGTGATTAATTGTGACAATCAAATTTGTATCAAGATGTCTGGAGATCCGTATTTCATTTGAGGATGAAACATATCAATAATAAGTTCCAATTTATTAGGAACTTGGTGAAGGATGGGATCGTGAAGTTGGAGTATGTCTCGATAAATGAGTAGGTAGAAGACATTCTGACAAAGGCTCTTCCTAATAAGAAGTTTGAATATCTAAGGAACCTGCTTGGTTTGATATATATTGTTGAGTGTATTGATGATAAGAAAGTGGAAGAGATTTGTTGAGGCTTTGTGAGTGAAGCATTTCCTGGGAAGACATTTGCCCAATACTTTGTGTTAATGTCTTGGCCTCGAAGCTAAAAAGGCGGTGTTGATTATTGAGCTCTATTTTTATACACACCTATATGTTTGGGTTGGTGGTTGGAAAGTAAACCTGATGGTACCTAGAAGGGATTAAATCTTGAGTCCACCTTATTCCCACTTGGATAGATTTCCCTGCTAAGGAATCTAGTTTGTGGCATTGCGATGCCTAAACTGTTGAGTGACTGATTGGATAAATTTCCCTAGTCAGGAATCTAGTCCATGGCATTGTGGTGTGTAAAAGTTCTTCATGGTTCATATAGTTTGAGATCTTCCATTGTATTTGTACATTATGAATACCTCCCTAGTTAAGAGGGAGTGTTAGAAAATGTAACTATGTTTGGTCTTCGTTAATGTACTTAAGTCATTATGTAATTCACTTGTCAAAGAATAATAATAATAATAATAATTATTATTGTAATAATGACTTATTAAAGCATGGGTTTCATCCTTGGGGCATCATTATATTAATCAAAGTCCCCATTGTGGACACCTAGGATTAATATTGAGTTTATAGAGTCATTGTACATTCAAAGAGACCCTTATTTGGCTTTTGAATCATGTAAAACTATTTTGTATCAAGTCAAATACGAATTATGTATCCTCCACATAAAGTCAGCCTAAGGACCGTAATTCGACCCACAAGAAGCCTATATATACAAGGAGGTCAAAGTCATTTGGAGCATTAACTCTCAAGAAAGTTCGATATCTCAAGAAGAGATGAAGAAGTGCAATTTTTTTTGTCTGGAGGTCAAAATAAGTGACAGTTTGGGGAAGTCTTTAGAGAGGAAGAAAATCAAACTTTTGGTTCCTCTATCTCTCTGTTTTGTGGTCTGTATTGGGAGATCGAAGTCTCCTAAGATTTCGCTATTGCTGGAAGCTGCTGCCTAGTCGAAGTTACTGGAAAGGGTCGAAGATTTGGGAGGCTAACTTGGTGTGGAGGTAAAGTATAGTCCTGGTATAGGGTGAAGAGTCTCAAAGAATACTATTTAAAGGAAGAATTATATTGACTGGGTTTTACCCTCGAGGGGGGGTTTGTCCTGGCAGAGTGTCTATATCCTGTGTCTCTTGTTTTGTGATCTTCATACACACATAATATGGTAATTTATTGATGAAAGATACTATAATAAACAAGTAAAAGAATCCAACACACTCATAAGTAATTATTAAGAAAGGATAATCAAACCCTAATATAATTACTTTGATTTTCCAACATCCCATAAACTATGTACTTGATGAACATTGGTCAGTGTCGACCACTCCATGATGGAATTAATATTTAAAGGATCTACTATAATTCCTTCCCAAGAGATAATTTTCCCGAGATAATTGATCTTGGATTGGTAAAAGGAGCACTTAGAAAAATTCCCAAGGAAGCCTTGCTACCATGCCCAAAGAAATTTCAATACACAAATGAATCCTTTCTATTGGGATGGTGAGGGTGTTGATACAATTGAGATGATGACGGGGAAGAATTATGTTCCTATTTAATATAAATCTCAAGATGTGATTCCTCCTCAACAATAGTGTTGGCTTGTTGGGGCCCGACCCAGGTTTAACGTTAGTTAGCCAAACAAATCCCTACACTACTGGCCCTTTCGGCATCAGCCTGCAGAGCACAGACCGAAGTCTCACCAAAGAAGTATGGGGGGATGCTGGAACAAATTTTCCGCACCCTGAGATGGTCATGATGTCAGTTTATTCTTTCTATTACTGCTTTTGCACAAGTCACTTAGTTCTAGGGCTTGCCAGACTAGCCCTCTATTCCGCCCTTCAGTACCTCTGCGAAGAGGTATGATTGACCTTTGCGCAGACCTAACCTATGGTTCAGGTACTTTCGCGCTGCTAGGGCAGTGTACCGTACCGATTCCAAAACTAGTTTAATTGTCTTACTTATCTTATTAATCAATCTAGTTAGCACCGCGTAAACAGATGTTCTTACTTGCGTTCACTTAACCAATGTAATTACATACATTCACGCATCATAGAAGCATTATAAATGAAATTCATACACAATACGACAAGATGATTTAATCAGAACAAAGACACAAAATTTTCAGAATACTTCTCTTTATTGATATCTTCAAGTGGTTATAGACTCTATCCACCCTGTGCACATAGCTGCAGGGGTCTGCGCACTCAGCTGCAGACTTCCACCCTAGGCCTCTGTGCACTCAGTGGCAGAGCCTCTACCTATGCTACGACCCAAAACTTAGACTTCTTACTTCAGAGTTATGACTAGCTTAACGACTATTGAACTACTTAAAGCTTGCTTACTTAGCTATTTTTATACAATCCCATGGTTCGCGGACCATGGGTAGATCTTTTATAACCGAATTTACTTTACAAAAATAAGGGTGAACAACCCTTTATGACTCATGACACCTTCGCGCTCCGTGACCACAAAATGCAGAGACTTTACAGTTTTATTACAGTTTTTGACCCAAAACATGGGCTTTTAGCCCCAAAACTGTCCTTGGGGGAACCCGTTCCCAACAAATAGTATATTCACAATCATCGACTCAGGCTCTATCATATCATCAATAGACACTTCAAAATCTTGTGACCTATGAAAATTACTAGATGAAGGATCATAATAACTTGCATTGGGAAATAAAGTCTCATATCAAATACATACCCTCAATTTTTTCATCAAAACCTCAATAGGTGAAATAACACCTTGTTCATGTATACCAAGGCAACCACCAACATGTGCCATCTAATGAAGCATTTTGGACCCAAGCCTCAAGTATGTTGCTTAAAATTAGGAGGAAATTAACCATGAGAGGTTACTATAGCATCAAAATAAGAGGAAGGAATGCATTTTAATAAAGACTCAATATCCTCTTGCACCATGTTTGTTCTCTCCTCTACTTCACTAATGTTAAGAGAGGAAAGCTCAGACGTGCTCACTAGTGCGGGAGAAAATGCAAAAATAGAAGTGGAAATAGGACTATTTTTCTCCTTTATTTATTTACTCTTCTTCTCCCAGAGAAGGATCGTAGTTTACTGAACGGCATAAATATCATGTGGATAAGTAGCTTCATTATGAAGTTGGACCAATAGCTCATTGTGTTGAAGAAAGTGTAACTAGGTTCAGTCTTCATAAATGGAATTCTGATATTTGTATTTGTAAAAGAAAAATGATTATTATTTTTGTAAATTGTAAAAATGAGTTTCTTGCTCATTGCATAGGTCAAGCACATGTTTGAGTGCTTCTAGGAAAGTCAAAATTTCAATGTACTTATTGAAGACCGATGTGGGTATGTTACACGATGTAAATCTATGTACTAGAGTCAAAGAACAACCTCCAAGAAAAGTCATAAGCCTCCTCCATATGTAGGCCTCAATAAAAGAAGTAATTCAGAATTTGAAGGACAAGTCAACTTCAATTGATCAAGTTGGCCCAATATGAGGGACAAAATCCTATATATAGTGCCATTTGACCTCTCCAAAAGACAACCAAGTGATCTATGGAATCTGCGAAGAATAGAACTAGAAAAGGGTGTGAAAAAGGAAAGAGAAGGTGTCTCTACTTCAGCAAAGAAGGAAGGGAAAAAGGCCGAGTTTGGAAGGATGATTTCAGACCTACTTATAGCCACACATGAAAGGGAGAAGAGGCTCATTCTATTGCCACATCAGACCTATTATTACATTCATGTGAAGAAGCTTGTTTGGGCTAGCAAAGAGTGATAAGTAGGCATATTACTCCAGCGAAGGAAGAGACTACTCAAGCAAAGGAAAGAGAGCATGCAAAGATGAAATTATTGAAATTATTCTCCCACACATGCGAAGAAAATGGGTCACGCTACTGGTGTCTCAGATTTGCACCTACAGTGAAGAAAAAAAGTTTGGTTGGGTTAGGAATAAGGTCTTGTCCCTAATTAAGGAAGGATCCATCTTAAGTGAAGGAAGAAAAGAAGAATATCTCTTCTATGGTATGCATGACTAGGGTTTCTATAGTAAATCCATAAATTGAAGAAGGATGAAGAAGGAGGTCAAGGTGCTGCAAGAGGAATTGGTATCGAATCAATGGGAAAGGCTTGAATTTTTCTTGGAGGATCTCCATGTCAAGGGTCTAGGGTTTGGAATTCGTCAATTGAAACTTCAAAAAGAGAAATTTGTAGAAGGGTTTTCCTGTCTAGGAGAGAGAGGTTTTTCCCTGGTTGAGAGCCAACATCTTGTTTTCTTGTCTCTTTTATTTTTATAACTATTTGATGAAGTAAAATAACACACTCTAATAATAATAAGAGAAGATTGTGCTATTAATAAAAAGTAAAAAGTACCTCACAAATATTTTCATCGTCAGAAGAATCTCACTATAGCCTAGATGTCCTAGATTGTTCAACATGAAATTAGAGCTAAGGTGACACAACAAGGAAGGGAATATCAAGAACACATAGAAGATTGAAGCATCAATATCAAGAATCAAGGGAACACAAATTTTTAAGCATTAGATCTACAAGCAAGGATTCCAGATCCATTAAAGACAATGAGGATTTCCATCTCCTCTCCTAGATCCACCAAGAAGGAGTGCCAGCCTGGGAACAAAGAAAGAAGAAAAGCCTTCCATCTTAAGGATTCTACAAGAAGGTTCATCCAAAAAGGGTTTGCATCAAAGAATCATCATCTTCAAAGGAAGGCACTCAGATTGAGACTCATCATTGAAGATCTTCGGATCTACACATTGAGAATTTTTCATAAACAAGCAAATATCTCTCAAGGCACCTTGAAGGAAGTGCCTTGAAGAACTCCCAGATCCAAGAAGCTGAAAATTCATTCATCAAGGAAGAAAAAATATATCCTCATCACTAACACTCTCATGTAAGTATTTTTATGTCCTCTCGTGAAAACATTAAACATATTTTTGTAAGGAAAACAACAAATTGGTTGGCACTGCTAATTTCCTTGAATGGTGTTGAAATGTGGGAACAAGAATATTCCAATTTAATTTGTCCATAAATTAAATTGTGAATTAAAATCGAATTTAGTCTCAACAGCTACTTGGAAATAATCGATTAATTCATTTTGAATTAATTAGTTGGAGAAATTCAAGTTAAGTCTTTATGAAGTCATGCAAGAGTTATCCCTAAAATTTAGGAGATAAGAGTGAGTTATATTTGAGTTGTAATTAGTTAACTCAGTTTACTGAGTTAAGTCCAGTTAAATTAGTTCCAAACTGTTTAAGGAACTAATAGAGAGTTATCAGTCAGCTGATGCATGCATGCACTCAACTAGTGTACTCCAGTTAACTGAAGATTCCCTCATCAGAAACTCATGCATGTCTATTTCGAGAAAGGCCCAGTGGAGATTAAAGTCAAGGACAATGTACTACAAGTTTCATGTGTTTTCCTATAAATAAAACTTATGCATGCAGAAGGAATCATTCCTTGAGGATTGCACAATTCTGACAGTGTGTGAGAGCAGTGTTCCACTTGGTGAGGTGAGAATCATCCCAGAGGAACAATGAAAGGAAATAGGAGCTTGGAGGGCAAAGAGGAAGGCTTGTGAGAGGCTAGGATTGCTTGTGGGCATTTGTGAGGATTGTACTGAGAGATGGCTAGCTATGAGAGCTAAGGCTTTGTATAATTCCTATGTATTTCCACCTTGTATGATAATACAGATAGTGGGGTTTTTAGCTGAAGCTTTCCCCAAAGTATTCTCATGTATATTGTGCATTGATTCTTCTTCTTCTGGTTATGTGTGTTCATCTCGATCTTTAAGATTCTGCAAATTGATAGTAGAAGTAGGTTATAGTATTTTTCTTTAGTTATATTGCATTATCGGGTTAACCTACAGTCAGATTTTCTACATAGGTCTTAGAGCGAAATTTGTAGAGAATTTGAAGAATTTTTACATGGTATCGCAGCTGTGAACAATATACTGAGAAGAGAATTCGAAGTTTGAATTTTGGTGTTGCAGGTGCAAATTGAATTCATATCATACTTCAGAGTTGGCCAATGGCGTTCTATGGCTTGAGACTCGAGTATGCCTTGGAAGGTAGCTCGAATTACATAGCATGGAAAGATAGAATGGAGGCTATATTAGAAGACAACGACCTGAAGGATTTCATTGATCAAGAAATCCTGAATCCAACTTCAACTAATGCACAAGAGTTGGTTGAGTGGAAGAAGTGTGTGGCGAAGGCGAGACGTATCATCCTTGAGGGAGTTCCAGACCATATTGTCTCAAGTATCCATGGGAAGGATACTCCATTTTCAATGTGGAAGACATTGAAGGACCTCTACCAGAACAGTAGCGACCAAAGGAAATTGGCGCTCAAGGATAAGCTTTGAAGAATCAAGATGGAGAAGGGCGATACTATTTCCACATATTTGAACAAGCTCACCACTTGCAGAGATGAGCTTGGAATTGTGGGAATAACTACTATCGATGATGATATGGTGAGCCTTGCTCTCCTTGGCCTTCCAAAGGGCTGGAATAACTACCAAGACTCTGTGAATGGAAGGGAGAAACTGCCAGATTGGGAACGACTAGGGTTGGATCTTATGCAAGAGGAGATTAGGAGGAGCACACGAGATGGTTCTTCATCCAAGGGTGATGATGAAGAAAATATGGCTTTATTAAGTAAGGCAAGGAAAGGGAAGGGGAAGGCTTCCCATTCCAAATCGAATTCTTCTCATGGAGGGAAGAAGGGTGACAATTCTAAAGTGAGTTGCTTTAATTGTCACGAGATGGGACATTATGTGACTAATTTCCCATCGAAGAAGTCCAAGAAGGGATCCTCAGAAGGATTAGAAGGTGAGGCATTAGCCTCTCAGTTCGAAATGGACTTTACCCTCATCGCAAGCATGGTGTCATCGATGATGGGTTATGTCTGGTATCTTCACAGTGGAGCCTCATTCCACATGACCGAAGATAAAAGTTTTATTTAGTACCTTAGAGGAGAAAGACCTCAAGATGCGCATAGAGATGGGTGACGACGGAAGTTATAGTGTTTTAGGAGTGGGCACGATTGCTTTTAAGAGGAAGCATGGAGCTTCTATCACCTTGACAAATGTGAAGTATGTGCCTGGATTGAAGAAGAACTTGGTATCGGTCGCGATGTTGGAGGACAAAGGCTACGATGTTGTGTTCAGTAAAGGAAATGCGTTCCTAAGACACATAGCCACGAGTCAGACCAAGAGGATAGGGATTCAGGTAAAAAATATCTATAAGCTAGCGGTAGATGATTGTGCAACATTGAATACAAAAGCAAAATTGGTGCAAATTCAAGACATTGGCGAGTTGTGGCACAGGCGGTTGGGCCATTTGCATCATGGGGCTTTGAAGATAATGTAGCAGATATCTACAGGACTTCCCAAAGGTAAACTTGAGCAAGTTAACACATGCAAAAGTTGTACCTTGGGAAAGTACACCAAGTCTTCCTTTCCTGATCAAGACAATTGAACAGAGGCTATCTTAGGGTGAGTCCATACTGATGTGTGTGGACCATTCTCAATGGCATCCACAACGAAGCAAAGGTATTATGTGATTTTCGTTGATGATTATTCTCATAAATGTTGGATTTATTTCATGTAGAAGAAGGACCAAACCTTCTCAATTTTTTATGAGTTCAAAGCTTTGGTCGAGAAAGAGTCAGGGAAGAATATCAAGGCCTTGAGAAGCAAAAATGGTGGAGAATATGTCTCTCAAGAGTTTAAGGACTTATGTGTAGTGGAAGGAATTAAACGAGAGTTGAAAACACCTCATAACCCACAACAGAATGGGGTGGTTGAGAGGAAGAATAGAACTATTGTAGGGGCAACACGGGGAATGTTGCATGACCAAGGCCTACCACTTCACTTATGGGCTGAGTCATGCAACACAACAGTCTATTTGTAGAGTAGAAGCCCGCATCACATACTTGGGATGAAGACACCAGAGGAAGCTTTCTCTGATAAGAGACCAGAGGTGGGTCACTTAAGGATATTTGGCTCATCGGTATATTTCCATGTGACAAAGGATGCATGGAATAAGCTTGAGATGAAAATGGAATTGGGGATACTTGTGGGGTACATTGATACACCTCACAACTATTAGGTATACTTTCCTACCAGTCAGAGGACAGTGGTTCACAAAGATCTTAAGTTTGATGAGCAGAAGGCCATGTGAGTTTCCCTTGAGAGGGAGCTCCAACTATAGGCTGTGGAGGAACTGTTGGTTCCTAAGGAGGAGGAGCCTCAAATTTATGCGGAGCAACCACATGCAGAGGTTCGAGGAGTGGAGACATCCACTCAAGCAGATTCTTCCAGAGATGGATGGAAGCGTACAAGAGAAGTTGATGGATTGTTGAAGGATGCGAGAGAGAATGTGGGAGCACCATCTTCTCAGTGCAGACAGAGGAGGTCACTTGAGAGGTACACTGGATACATGGCCCTTGCTGGGGAATGTGTTGAGACCGATCCATCTTCCTTTGAGGAAGCAGTGCAACAACCGATTTGGGTTGATGCTATTGTGGAGGAGTATGACACCATAGTTCGTATAGTGTTTGGGACGTGGTTCCGAGACTGGAGAACAAGTCAGTTGTGAGTTCCCATTGGTCTTAGAAGGTAAAGCAAGCTGCTGATGGTAGTGTGGAGAAGCATAAGGAAATATTTGTTGCCCATGGATTTTCATAGATTGAGGAGGATCATGTTGCTGTAGTGTATATTTCAACATAGGAAAAATATGCTGGCATTTTGACAAAGGCATTGTCAAAGTATAAATTTGAGTTCCATAGGGACAGGATGAGGGTGGCAGATAATCCCTTTCTTGATGAGAGGGAGTGTTGAAATGTGGCAACAAGAATATCCAATTTAATTTGTCCTTGAATTAAATTGTGAATTAAAATTGAATTTAGTCTTAACAACTACTTGGAAATTATTGATTAATTCATTTTGAATTAATTAGTTGGAGAAATTCAAGTTAGAAGTCTTTCTGAAGTCATGCAAGAGTTATCCCTAAAATTTAGGATATAAGAGTGAGTTATATTTGAGTTGTAATTAGTTAACTCATTTTACTGAGTTAAGTCCAGTTAAATTAGTTCCAAACTGTTTGAGGAACTAATAGAGAGTTATCAGTGAGTTTATGCATACATGCACTCAACTAGTGTACTCTAGTTAATTGAAGATTCCCTCATCAGAAACTCATGCATGTCTATTCTGAGAAATACCCAGTGGATATTAAAGTCAAGGATAGTGTACTATCAGTTGCATGTGTTTTCCTATAAAGAAAACTCATGCATGCAGAAGGAATCATTCCTTGAGGATTGCGTAGTTCTGACAGTGTGTGAGAGCAGTGTTCCACTTGGTGAGGTGAGAATCATCCCAGAGGAACAACGCAAGGAAATAGGAGCTTGGAGGGTAGAGAGGAAGGCTTGTGAGAGGCCAGGATTGCCTGTGAGCATCTGTGAGGATTGTACTAAGAGCTGGCTAGCTGTGAGAGCTAAGGCTTTGTATAATTCCTATGTATTTCCACCTTGTATGATAATACATATAGTGGGGTTTTTATCTAAGGCTTTCCCCAAAGTATTCTCATGTGTATTGTGCATTGATTCTTCTTCTTCTGGTTATATGTGTTCAACTCAATCTTTAATCTTCTGCAAATTGATAGTAGAAGTAGGTTATAGTATTTTCCTTTAGTTATATTGCATTATCGGGTTAACCTACAATCAGATTTTCTACATAGGTCTCAGAGCAATATTTGTAGAGAATTTGAAGAATTTCTACATGGCATCGGAGCTGTGAACAATATACTGAGAAGAGAATTCAAAGTTTGAAGTTCAGGGTTGTAGGTGCAAATCGAATTCATATCATACTTCAGGGTTGTCCAATAACATTCTATGGCTTGAGATTCAAGTATGCCTTGGAAGGTAGCTCAATTTACATAGCATGGAAAGATAGAATGGAGGTGGTATTAGAAGATAATGGTTTGAAGGATTTCATTGATCAAGAAATCCCAAAGCCAACTTCAACTAATGCACAAGAGTTTGCTGAGTGGAAGAAGTGTGTGGCGAAGGCGAGACAGATCATCCTTGAGGGAGTTTAAGACCATATTGCCTTGAGTCTCCATGGGAAATATACTCCATTTTCAATGTGGAAGACATTGAAGGACCTCTACCAGAATAATAGCGACCATAGGAAATTGGCGCTCAAGGATAAGCTTCGAAGAATCAAGATGGAGTAGGCGGATACTATTTCCACATATCTGAACAAGCTCACCACTTGAAAAGATGAGCTTGGAAGTGTGGGAATAACTATTGCTGATGATGAAAGGTGAGCCTCGCTCGCCTTGCCCTTCCAAAGAGCTGGAATAGCTACCAAGACTTTGTGAATGGAAGGGAGAAACTGCCGGATTGGGAACGACTGTGGTCGGATCTTATGCAGGAGGAGATCAAGAGGAGCACACAAGATGGTTCTTCATCCAAGGGTGATGATGAAGAAAATATGGCCTTAGCAAGTAAGGCAAGGAAAGGGAAGGGGAAGGCTTCCCATTCCAAATCGAATTCTTCTCATGGAGGGAAGAAGGGTGACAAGTCTAAAGTGAGATGCTTTAATTGTCACAAGATGGGACATTATGCGACTAATTTCCCATCGAAGAAGTCCAAGAATGGATCCTCAAAAGGATTAGAAAGTGAGGCATTAGCCTCTCAGTTCGAAATGGACTTTACCCTCATCACATGCATGGTGTCATCGATGATGGGTTGTGTCTGGTATCTTGACAGTGGAGTCTCATTCCACATGACCAACGATAAAATTTTATTTAGTACCTTGGAGGAGAAATATCTCAAGATGCGCATAGAGATGGGTGACGATGGAAGGTATAGTGTTTCAGGAGTGGGCATAGTTTCTTTTCATAGGGAGCATGGAGCTCCTATCACCTTGACAAATGTGAAGTATGTGCCTGGACTGAAGAAGAACTTGGTATCAGTCGCGATGTTGGAGGACAAAGGCTATGATGTTGTCTTCAGTAAGGGAAAGGCGTTCCTAAGACACATAGCCATGGGTCCTAAGTTCAATAAGGAAAACAATAAGAGGAAACGAGAAGAATCCCACATTACCCAAGAAGTGAAAGAAGAAGAGAAGAAGCAGAAGAAGGAGGACCCTTCGGATCTCTACTATGACTGAGATAAACTTCTTCACATGTCTTCTTTAAAGTTATGGGTATCATAGGAAAATGTAGTAGTAGGATAGAATGCATGGTTGATGAGAATGACATATTCAGGAATATAGGAGCATTATGTAGAAATAGCTCAGAAAAAGATATTCATGTAGGAAGGACGAAGTCATTAGATAACCCCATCAATGTATAAAGGAATTATCATGATCAAGAAGAATCATCTTAGAAGGCCACTATCATTAGCCGAAAGGAGCATTTGCAGGATGAGGACTACAATAATCCTCCAATAAAATCTTCAATAGAGGGTTCATGACTTTAAGGAAAAGCAGAAGTCTCGATAATAATTCCACTTATGGGGATTCAAGAAAGGATGATATGTAGGCAAGGAAAGATGTAGCAAAGAAAAAGATATTGAGGAAATATCAATCTAGGAATCCATCTAAGGAAGCTGGGATGATCAATGAAAGAAATAAGAAGAGGTATGTATGCATCTATGTTTTCCAAGTCATGTCATCATTTGTATCAATACGCATGGGGAATTTCTATGGTAGCATGGTCAAAGACATGATAGATCTCTTTAATTGAAGAAAAGAAATGCATGAAAGCATGGTTCAATCCCTAAGAAAGGTCAACATGAGAAATGTCCTCATATGGAGTATGTGGCGGTTGACAAAGAAAATATATAAAGAAGCATATGAGATAAAGAGACCAGGGATAAAAAGACATCATGGACACTAGGAATCAACATCCAACAGATTTGTTGAAAGCATCTCCCGGAAGAAGGCACGAGAATTTTGACAAAGGAGGAAAAAGATCTAAGGACCCTTGAAAATGCCTTGGAGATGTGAAATTGCAGGATGCTAATGATTCAAGCCAACAAGATGTCATGATGGAAATCCATCTCGTAAGGTACTATTTGATTTAATGCTATGCTTTGATTTATTGAATAATATCTGGATAGGTTCATGCAGGGCTACTAGAGCAAGGGTTGTAAGTGCAAGTACAACCAACAATCATGTGGTGGATGGAAATTCCTAAAAGAAACACGATAATGAAGAAGTAACCATATGACGAAGGTTCCAGATATGTATAAAGAATGCCACTTTACATGAAGAAAGGAATGACATGACGAACCAATAAGGAAAGTGATCGATGACTGATGCGATACAAAGAAGAAACTTGACTGAATTTCATGACATCAAGGAAAGAAGGTGATCAAGCTACTGAAGGACCCACAAGAAGAAGTTACTGATGGATAATGAGGGTCCCTAGTTGAGAGGGAGCTCTAACAAGTCCCTAATTAAGAGGGAGCTTGGGCAATTTCCTGGTCAGAGGGAGCTTGGGTACATTCTTTCACAGGAATGGGAATATCTTCCCTAGTTAATAGGGATAGATAGATATAAAATTATTGTCTTCATTTGGGAAGAAAAAAATGGAGGATTAGGTAATCATCTATCATCCGATGCTCTTTGAGGATGTGCAGGGCATCCAAGATAATAATAGGCAAGATGACTGATATTCTTTGAGGGTTGGGAACCTAAGACAAGAATAGTCCTAGAAGGTCATACTCAGTGAACATCGGGGTGGTTATGTACCTTGAGAGACAATAATGCAGGTGTCTATAATCATTGGCCTCGCCAACTTTGTGCTTTGATCTAATGAGATATATACATGTTAGTCAAGGCCTTGCTGTGGAAACAATGTTGGTTACAATGATGCTATAATAGATGGATTTCCAATCCAATTTCTCTTATGTGAATTCTTCAAATTAAAAATGTCCAAAAACCTTGTAAAATGATTTATGAATACCTCCCTAGTTAAGAGGGAGCGTTGAAGAAAGTGTAACTAGGTTCGGTCTTCATAAATGGAATATTGATCCTTGTACTTGTAAAAGAAAAAGGATTATTATTTTTGTAAATTGTAAAAATGAGTTTCTTGCTCATTGCATAGGTCAAGCACATGTTTGAGTGCTTCTAGGAAAGTCAAAGAGTCAATGTAATTTTTGTAGACCCATGTGGGCATGTTAAACTATGTAAATCTATGTAACGAAGTCAAAGAATGACCTCCAAGAAAAGTCATAAGTCTCCTCCATATGTAGGCCTCAATAAAAGAAGTAAGTTAAAATTTGAAGGACAAGTCAGCCTCAATTGGTAAAGTCCGCCCAATAGGAGGGACAAAATCCTATATATAGGGCCATTTGACCTCTCCAAAAGACAACCAAGTGATCTATGAAATCTGCGAAGAAGAGGACTAGAAAAGGGTGCGAAAAAGGTAAGAGAAGGTGTCTCTACTTCAAGAAAGAAGGAAGGGAAGAAGGTCGAGTTTAGAAGGACGATTTCAAACCTAATTAAAGCCACACGTGCAAGGGAGAAGAGGCTCATTCAACTGCCACATCAAACCTATTATTACAGTCATGGGAAGAAGATTGTTTGGGATAGAAAAGAGAGCTAAGTAGGCCTCTTATTCTAGTGAAGGAAGATACTACTCAAGTGAAGGGAAGAGAGCTTGAAAAGCTGAAATTATTGAAAGTATTCTCCCACACGTGCTAAAAAAAAAGGGTCACACTACTGTTGTCTCGGATTTGCACCTATAGTGAAGAAGAAGAGCTTGGTTGGGTTAGGAAAAAGGTCTTATCCCTAATTAAGGAAGGATCCATCTAAAGAAAAGGAAGAAAATAATAATAGCTCTTGTATGATATGCATGACTAGGGTTTCTACAGTAAAGCCATCAATTGAAGAAGGATGAAGAAGGAGGTCGATGTGATATAAGAGGCATTGATCTCGAATCAAAGGGAAATGCTTGAATTTTGCTTGGAGGATCTTCTTGTCAAGGGTCTAGGGTTTTGGATTGTTCAATTGAAGCTTCAATAAGAGAAATTTGTAGAAGGGTTTTCCTCTCTAGGAGAGAGAGGTTTTGCCCTGGATGAGAACCAACATCTTGTGTTCTTGTCTCTTTTATTTTGATAACTGTTTGATTTATTAAAAGAACGCACTCTAATAATAATAAGAGAAGATTGTGCTATTAAGAAAATGTAAAAAGTACCTCACAAATAGTTATCATTGTCAAAGAATCTCACTATAACCGAGATGCCATATATTTTTCAACACATTGAGCATAACAATGGTGTTTTTTTTAAGTGACGAAGCAATATGTTTTTCTTTTTGTTTCTACACAGAGTATTTCTTCTTCTTCCAAGAGCATTTGAATTTTGAAGAGACAAATTTTATTCTTGCAAAGTATCCATGGTAGAAGCTAAAATATTTCTCCTTTCATTAGGGGATAAATAAATAAAGCCCTAGATAATTTAAAAAAACATCTAGAAAAAAGGACAAAAGAAATTTGAACATGAATCTTCTACTATGAAATTGATCTCTCCAAAAGATACATTGAACAATTCCAATTCTTATAAAGGTAGCATATATATGTCTTCAAAGATTTAGATCAAATGTAAGGACAAGAATGGAAACACCGTCTTTATTCTGTGCCAAACAAATTCACTTCTCCACTACAATCTCTATTTAGAACGTGTTAAATTTGGAACATAATAGATGTCGAGATATTAGAAAGAGTCATTTAAAAATTCTACTTTTACCCTCATGTGATTTTTATTCAATGGAAATCAATAGATATTTTGGTTTTCCTTTCAATTAAAGCTAACATATATATAATTTACAAGGACTTTGAGAAGAAGTAACTAGTGTTGAGTAGAATGATGTTGCTGAAGAGTGCACAATAATCGGTCATAGATCATGCAATACTAAAGAATAATAATTGAGCAAACAACTTAGTTAGTAAACAATAATCCATCCATTCTAGTCATAGGTCCAGTCTTACATACACGAATGATTAATAGACCTAATAAATTTCATGAGTGTTACCCATAAGATCTATCTGGGACAAAAGTTGATTGTCTAAGCCCCCTAAGACATTATTTAGGGTCTTTATTTGGTAGATGGTTTTCAAACCCCTTTAGAAACGTAGAAGGGAGAAAATACTTCCCTTGAGCTAATAAGGGGGAGATAAGATAATACAATATAATCTTATTACTATTTTAAAAATTACCACAAGAGTAGGTCAATGGTACCAATGAGTACAAACCAATATGGATACAATGTATGTGTGTCTATGCCAGTCCTAAAAAAATCTGAAAATGATACAAAGAAAGAAACATACGTAAGTATAACATCATGACATATGTATACAACTGTGAAAAATGTAAAATGATATAGAACAATAAATGAGTTTGTTCAAGGAGAAATGTCATGCACAAATTACAACTTCAAAGCACTGATAATTTTTCCCATAAGATGTTCTTGAATTTTACTATGGGAATGGATTATATTCACTAAATTTTGTGAAGACATACTGAACAAGATATATTATCAGATCTATATGTAGCCCCTATAATTGGATGTTAAGAGACAATATGGACAACTATTTAAAGATTGAAATGGACATATTTGGAGGCTACGGTGTCATCATACTCTTGGGAATTGGACACTGTTATATGTGCTTTATAGGTCTACAAAGTAAAAAATGAGTGCAAATATAGGAATGTATTTAATTTGGCATACATAACACTATAGAAGAATGCAAGCACTAAATGAACATGTATTTCCTTTAAGAAAAAAATGAAATTGTAGGGATATCCAAGTTATGAAGGCTTCTTGAGGAGGGATAGTTTTGAAAACTCTAACTAATGATAATAAAATAGAGGAGATTTTAGGTTATAAAAATAATAATTCAATAAAAAGTCTAGGTATAACAATAAATCATTGACGAAATTTCCTAATTCAAGCAAAAAAATGGTTTCCACAGACCAAAGGAGGAATGATTATTATATAAAATAAAAGAAAAACAACCTAGGCTTGATCCTTTCTAGGTTCACAATAATGTGCATGATCAATCAAGAAATCACTGATGGATGAGGCCAAAAATCTTATATAATCTCTAAAGCTTGATATCTGATTACCTATATATTTTGCAAAGTCAATCACTCTAATTCCTTGCTGACACATCAATCTGTTGGTTATTTATTTCTTTTAAAAAATAAATTGCTCTATGCACTTGCTAACATAATGATTCACTGTATTTTTTGCTAAAGAGGCCCTAAATGTCCAAATTTTGCACTATTTTCGATCATTAATTTGAGCTTTGAACTTTATCCATAGTTGGATTAAATTTTGAATTTGGTAACCCATAGTATCTATGTTGAAGTTCATGCAATCCATAGGAAGCGATCCGCATGACTTCACTTACATTTGACAAAAAAAATCGAAATAAACATACAAAATAAGAAATTTTCCTTCTAGCAACAAACGTTCATGAGGATTCTCAACTCTCGTTGATCCATTTATTCACCCTTCCCCCTTCACATTCTATTTTAACTTTGTTTCCTTTTGAGAAAATATATTCTTCCTTAGAGGTCATATTATCAAATTGTTCCTTTCCAACTTCTCCATTAGCCTGAACCTTCAAGACAATTTCTTCCAATACATCATCCTTTGTCTTGTCAAATTCTTTTGCCTCCCCTACTTACAAACTATTTATTTATTTGTTTTTATCTATGCCATTTTGAGGTTCAATCTGCATTTCCTCTCGTTGACTTTCATAACTATTTGTTCTGTGACTTTCCACATGTGCTTTGTCCTTGGTAAATTTTGAAACACACATATAACTAAGATATGCATTATCTTTCCATGTATATTTTGACTCATATTCAACCCTTTTTAAGTTTTGTATTAATTTTTTGAAAGGTTGGTATACACCTTTCATAATTTTCATTGATAGGCCTAACAATAATACTCCAAACACACACACACACTCTCTCTCTTTCTAGTTTTTTCTTTGCTATAATTTTATTTTCAGTAGATGACTCAACTCGATAAAGTATTGAAATTTTTAGAATTGAATCCAATCCACAAAATTTTGTTCAAACTTCAAGCGATTTCTGAAGCAACCGAGTTTTTGTCTACTCAGATTTCATACAAAGTTATTGTGAAAAAAAATAGTATTCACCAATAAATTTAACACCATTGAAGAAATATTGGGCCACTCATTGTAGGTAAGAGAGCCTTGTCTAAGGGTTTCATTTCTCATATTTTTGGGCCTTATGGTATAGCTAGAATGTCTCAACATGCCATTAAAACCTTCAATCAAATGAAAAGTCTCAATATTTCATGAACTATCAAGTCTTTTAATTCCCTAGTGAATGCCCTTACTAAATGCAATATTCCTAATTTGGCTCTTGATTTGTACAAAAATATAGATAGATTTGGCATATAAGCAAACATTATAACTTAAAATAATCTAGTGAAGGAAATTTCTGAAATTAATGACCTGAAGTCTGCATTTTCATTTCTAGATGAAATGAGAAAACATGGGTATGAACCTAATAATTATACCTATAATACTATACTATGAACCCTATACAAGCAAGGTAAATGTAAGGAGGTTGCTGATGTTTTGGAATAAATGTAGGTAATAGTGTAGATGAAGTCTAAGATTTGGATGTAGCAACATTTGTTGTTGGCCTATATATAAATATAAAGGTGGTTCCAAGGCTTGTTATCTACATGGGTTGGGGTTCTCAAAGAGAATGAAAAGGATGATAAAACAACATCACACTTTATAATCACAAAGGGGAAAAAGCTATATTTGCATAACCATATCATGTCTGGGGGATTGAATTTAAATAAATTTTCCCATCCAAATATGGTGACAAGTAGAAGTAAAGCTAATTCAAATAAAAATGATGATAAATAAGTTGAAGCAACAACTTCTCTATACCATATAAACAATATATTATGCACATTAATATATGAAACTCACTAGAATAACTTGCAATTATGCATGCATATTATTCCATGAATGAAATTCCCACGCACTTTGGAAATATTGTTCAAGGCATAAATGGACTATAGACTAGAGGCCCTCACTTTGTAATATGGTTATGCATGATTTCCTAGAAATGTCCTTAAATTCGTGATTTTCCCCATACAAAGATGTTATGGATTACACGTACTTATTTGATTTTTGTTTTGTGTGTGTGCGCGTTTGATAAAATAAATTTGATTTGAGATAAAAATTATTCTATATGAAACTTCATTGGAAGAGATTCTTTTGGTAGGATGTGTGGTAGTGTATACATTAGACACAACCTCTAGGTGGTGTTAATATAGGGAAGACCAACCTCATACCTGAGTTCATGATATGATCAATGTTAGAATGCCTTGAAAGACTTTTTTGGGTTCAGTTAAGGTCCACTACTAAGGAAATGCTATAAAACTTATGCACTTAAATATAGTTGTTCATAAGCCACTCATGTAATGGTAAGCAATGCCAAAAACCGTGGAAGACATACTCTTCATGACATTAACGATAATATATTGGAAAACTATTATTATCTTAAATACTAAATATGTTGTAGTAATTTGAAGGATGAGAGCTTGGTGGAGGTTTTTGAGATTTTATGGAGAAATCTCTTTATTTGTCTCGTAGCTTTAATTTTTCTTTTTTTTCTTCTCGATTTTATGTCAATAAATTCATACTACAAAATATACTACATGGGGTATATATGTAATCCATAATGTTTATGTGTTGGCACATTGTGACTAAGCAAACTACAGGTCAAATGGTGAATATTTTGAGATAGTTGCAACAAACACTTTCTCCATTAGCCCTTACATCTAGATGGTCTGATTTACAAGCACAAAAAAAATAACCTTGTAATAAATTCTATATTCATTTTATTATATTATTTTCCCTCCACTATTAATCATAGGAAAGGTCATTATGGATCCTGAATGCTTGGAAATATATGATGGTGTTATAGGAATTCAGAATTGTTAATTCTAAAATGCTAACAATGCTAAAGCTCATTGGAAATAAATGTTTTTTTGATTTATATGGGAAATAATATCTGATCTTCTAAGCTATCTTGAGTCAAGCATGTAAATACCCATGTCATACAAAATTACTGGTATTGAAAAATAAAATATGATATTTACTTACGTGATATTAATAGATTTAGAGGATTTTAACAAATGGGTTGCCATTAGTTTTCTACCAAGTTTTGGGGTCATGGGGACATGTTTGAGGGATGTGTGGAGATGCTTCCCCAAATTTTAGGGAATTCCATTGGATTCATGGTTCTTAATGTAGGATACCTTTCTCTACGTCTTCAGGACCAAAGCCTGTGCTTTGATACCAAGTGTAGAGCCCACAAATGTGGCCTCAAATTTTACAATTTTTTTTACTAGATGAATACATCCATAATAGCTATGCATACAAAAAATGTAATCACAACAATTTACCCCAACCTTTTACATGTAATATACTGTATATTAATCTAATGTTTTAAATTCCAAATCTACGATACTATTTACCTTAAGAAAGCATTCCAAAATTACAACTATTGCATTAATATCAACACAGTTTGCTACAACATTTTTAGTACCGATATTCAAGTTATACATTTCACTAAAATAGCCCACACAACAAATTTACCAGGAGGGTACCATTTAACCAAATGATTATAACATCCTTAATGCTAACAGTGACACCCCTCGTTCCTTGCTTGAAGTGGCTCCAATGATCAATATTTCACATTTCACACTACACTATATTGAAATGACGACCCACTCGATTGTCCACACTAATTTCAAGGTACTCTTCTTACAATTTTCCCATTTATATGTTGTGAGGTTGTAGGGAGGAGGAGAGAAAAGAAACCATTGATGGTAGTTGGGTCATTGTTTTATGAAATTTATTTTATAGTAGTAAGAGATTTTAAATCCACAAGCCTATGCAAGGCCTACCAAAAAAAATGAGTTCTCCAATCTATTTAACTCTCTATTACATAGATGCGTAGAAAGGAATGAAAAAGAAGAAGGATTATATTGTGCACCTTTTTCTCAAAGGGTGGATGTTTGGTGAAACCAACTAGTGGTACTCTAGAGATTCTTGCTCCTAATCTTTGTTCATCCATTTATTGTACACAAACAATAGAACCTAAAAAATCTATCTTCCTGCAAAACCTGTTAGCATTAGTGAAACAAATCCAAATTAAAACACATTAATCATTAAAGAAAAACAATTTGTTTTGGGGGGGGGGGGCAGTAGATTGTTTATATCATACCATAATAGTACATAATTCACTTCTTTAGAGTCCTTGGTCCGTGTTCCTCCTCTCACCACGACTCACTGTCAAGGCACACAATGTGTATAACTTATGGAAAAGAAGTGCACAAGTCTCTAATCTAGCAACATTTCATTATAATATAGTTCTCTCTCTTTGTTCCATGGATAAAATTGATTTTATAGATGAATTATAGAAGTTATCACATTTCATCTAGAAACTTTGTCAACCATCTTGTAGAAATTAATGTGTAGATTCAAAATTGCTCATGAAATTTACTAAATCACAAGACTTGAATCTATTCTATTGATCTACGGAAGTTAATTCACCATATAGAACACAAATCATAGACATGCAAAAGTGAATATCACAAATGCTCATAGATTTATCTAGGGGAAAACAACTGCTCAAAACCCCTTCCTATATGTATTTCATTAATCATAGAATATAGATGAAATACATATGATTGCTCAAGCTTGAGCATAAACTGCAAGTGTATAGTCTATCCCTCTGGCTAACTGACTGACTTTGACCAACACTTAGCCAATTTTCAAGCCCTCCAAGCTCCTATTTCCTTAGGTTGTTCCTCCAGGAAATTAACATCTATTATTTAGGAATTTCCCACTATTGAATTGCGCAATTCCTATAGGTCCTTCCTCCGACTGCATGCACCACCTGTACACATTGAAGTTCCACTTCCACAACTTGACCTCCACTAGTTCTTCTCATAGTGAGAACTAGTTTAATTGACAATAACTCATATTAACTGAAATAAATTGCTACAAATTAGCAATCAACCATATTGAGCTCAACTCAATCTTCCCCAACTCGAATTAACTAAGTGACAAGTGCCATGTCACCATATTTAACTACCTCCAAGATTTCTTCTGAAATAAAAATTTGAATTTTCTCTAGTTTGACCAAGGCAAAGTCAAAATGATATTTTCCTGCTGCATTTTCAACACTCCCTCTCAATAAGAAATGGATTATCAACCACCCCTATCCTACACTTGTGGAACTCAAACTTCCCTCTTTACAAGGCCTTTTTCAATTAACATCTTGTTCCTATGTTGGAATGTACCGCAACGACATAATCCGCCTCTGCACACAGTCCTGAATGTGGTGATACCAAATATTGATATGCTTGGATTGATCTTAAAAAACATGATTTTTTAGAGAGTTTAATGCAACTATGATTATAACAGTAAATCAAAGTTGGATCCATCATCTGACCAAAAAATCCAACAAGTATCTCTCTCATCCATATCGCGTCACATGCTGCTTGAATTGCAACCATGTACTCTGCTTCTGTTGAGATGACTGCCAAAGATCTTTGGTTCCTGCTATACCAAGAAAATGCTGTAGACCCAGCATTGAAAATTTCACATGATGTACTCCTACGGTTTGATGGACTTCCCACCCAATCTGTATCTGTGAAGCCACATAGCTTCCTCCCTCTCTTCGTCTATACCATAGTCCAAAATGGGTAGTGCCTATAAGGTATCGCATAACATGCTTAGCTACGCTCCAAAACATTTTCATTGACCTAACCATAGCTTGGCTCAATTGGTTGACTACAAAGCACATATTTGGTTGTGTGTTCACAAGATACATGAGTGAACCCACCAATTGTTGGTAAAAAATCACATCCACCTCCTCATCTGAAGTGGCATGCTCTTTCCTCTAGTTTGTCACTAGAGGAGTCTCCATGGGTTTGCATTTGTCCATGTAGAACTTCTGAAGTATCTCATTGGCATACTTTTCCTGAGAGACAAACAATTCCTCATCACCTTGCCATACTTCCAATCCAAGGAAGTAATACATGAGATCCATGTCCTTCATCTTAAACTCTCTTGCAAGCTCCTCCTTGCAAGATATGATCACCTACTCATCACTAGTCAAAATCAATTCATCAACATATAAAACAATAATTTTTTTTTACCTTCTACCAAAAAATATACTAGAGGTCAGCATTCGCTTCACTTTTGGTGAATCCCAACTAGTGAGATAGCTATCAATCCTGGTGTAACAAGAATGAAGTGCTTGCTTGAGACCATAGAACGCTCTCTTGAGTATGCACACATGAGAATATTGATCAAAAGTCTCAAATCCTTTTGGTTTATTGATATACACCTCCTCCTCCACAACTCCATTGAGGAATGCTGTTTTCACATCCATCTCGTGGATCTTCCACCCCATCTATGGAGTCAGAGAAAGGATTGATCTAATGGATGAGTACCTTGCTACAAGATAAAATGTCTCCTCATAATCAATCCCCTCAACCTGAGAGTACCCCTTGGCCACAAATATGACCTTGTGCTTTTCTATGCTTCCATCTGCTTCATGCTTCACCTTGAATATCCATCTCGAACCCACAACTAATTTGTCTGCTAGTCTTGGGACCACTTCCCAAACATTATTGTTTACAATGGATTTGTACTATACCATTGTATCAACCCATAATGGTTTCTCTACTACTTCCTTGAAAGAGGATGGCTTAGTCTCTAGTAGCTCAGTCATTATAGGCATGTAGTAGTGTACCAATCTGGTGACCTTATCTATCTGTGATGATTTGAAGGAGCACCCACATTATCATTCGCATCCTGCATAAGTCTCTCAGCTTACTCGGTTCTCTTCTTGGCTTCTCTGGATGGTTCTTCTTGACTGGATGTCTCCACTCTCTGCTCCTCAACTTGTGGCTACTCCACAACATCCTGAGGAACCTCCTTTGGAGCTAAAAGCTCCTTCTTTGGTGGGTTCTGAAGCTCCCTCTTAAGAGAGCACTGCATGGATTTGTCTTCATCAAATTTTACATCCCTTCGCATAACTCTCATTCTAAGGGATGACAAGTACACACAATAGTTTTCGGGGGTTTCTGTGTAACCCATAAATACCCCCAATTCTATTGTTGGCTCTAGCTTCTTCCTTGATTATTTGAAGACATGGAAATAGACAGAGGCTCCAAAAATCCTGAAGTGTGACACATATGATTTCCTCCTTGAGAAATCCTCCTTCTGTGTAATCATGCCAAGAATTTGATGAGGACACTTGTTTTAAAAATAGACCGTTGTGTTGCATGCTCCAGCCCATAAGTGCAGAGGTAGGATTTGGTAATGCAACATCGTGTTGGCATTATAATACAGGCGTTGTCCTTGATGGAAACTCACTCACAGGTCAACTAAGATTTGATAAAAGGAAACTCACAGTGTAATAGGTCAATTCAAAGGTAATAGGGCATTGGTACAAAAGAACAAAGTTGGAACAAAGGTCTACTGATCAAAATCAAGAAGTTGAAGGAAAATGATGTTTTCAAATAGTTTAAGCTATATACGCAGGTTCAACTTGACAAAGCGACGTATACACGTAGGTTCATAGAACAAAAAGAGTGTATACATATGCATACACTTTCATAAGAGGAAAAATGCGTATGGTTTGGAAAATCAAGAAAATTCAAGAGTAAAGAATGCCAAGGGTCAATACCATGGTATTAGCCCACAATTTTGAGTGGAGTAATGACTATTTTATCCTATCCAAGAATAACACAAGCTCTAAGTGTTGTTTTGGTCTGAGGTGTTGAGGAAGTCCAAAACTATATAAGGAGGAGAAGATCAAAGGGCCAAGTGTGCAAGTGAAGGGTTTCTTAGCAATACTTCTATCTGAAGTACATTTTTTGTTGCAGGGGTTATGATTATGATATAATATGAAATAATTTGTGCACCTTGGATACAATGTTGGATCAAGATCATGAGACCTAAAATGACTTATCATTGTATGATTTGATATTAGTTGTGCTAGATCTGATTGCTTATGCATGTTTTATTCTTTAAATGTCATGATATGGGTATGTCTGAAGTCTGGAATAGCAACGAAGTTGTAAGATAATATTTGCAGATCTATACGTTGGTTCGCCTTGGTAAAGGCACGTATACACGCAGGTTCAACTCTTACAAGTATCGTCTGCAAAAGAGAAGCCCGTTGTTTAGAAATGAATGATCTATTCTGATCAATGCTGCTATTTTACTACTGTCTGTCAATGAAGTCTTCTTAGATCTAAAAGTAGAATTGAATGCGTAAGGAGTTTGTGTCTAATTGATTGATTGATTAAGTGAGAAGGGTTATCTTTATTGCTGACTGTCTGGATATCTATAATTTGATAGTAGATCTTCAGATTGTTACTGGTTGGTATGGTTTTGATTCAGAGGTCTTTATGATTCAGTATTTTTTGGAGGTACATGCAGGTTTGGTTAAAGGAAGTGGCGTATATACGCGGGTTGAGTTTAGTAAAGTAGCATATGGATTATGATGTATGATTTTTGAGGTTGCAGTTGGTTCTGAATGATGATGCAAGTTTCTGGGTTCAACACAATGTTTTGGTGACAATGATCTGACTGTTCAGATTAATTGATTGTTGGTTGATGCAGTTTGAGTTTCAAAGTTCTTGATGGGTCTAGTGTGAAAATTTGATGAAACGTGGCCCTCATATTGTGTTGTTGTGTACCAAGAGTATCCAGTCTGAAATTTTATGAAACATGGTCCCTGAAGGAAGAAAGAAGGTCATAAACTTTTGTAGGCTGGCACCTATGTATTAGTAAACATATCGGCTAGTACAAATCTAGCGGGTTGTAGCTCCCTTCCAATAGAAGCTGGAAAATGATGGAAGGTTGTAGCCTTCTACAGGTGGGTTCCTACATACTGGTATGAGTTTGCACCAATATAAGATTGCAAATTGATTTTATTTATATTAAGAAGACAAAGACGACAAGAATAGGTGGTTTTTCTCCGGCATTGGGTTTCCAACTTAGATATTGGTGTTCATGTGTGTTGCTTTTGTGTGATGGTTTATTATGTTATTACTGCACATATTTTCTGTATAATAATATACTGATTAAAGATCAACACATGATAAATTAATTAAATCATAAGTTATCTAGGTATATGCTGGTTTCTTTAATCACAGTAGCTTGCACACGTAAGTTCACTTCGCTGAAGTAGTGCATATAAATCTGATTGGAAAATGAAAGATTATTGAATTGTAAATACTGATTCACCCCCCCTCTCAGTATTATTTCCAACAATTGGTATCATAGTAGGTCCTTTAGAAGAAGCTTGATCACTTGAAGGGAGATATTTCAAGATGAATAATCACGAAGGCATGGGACCTATCAGACCACCAATATTCAATGGGAACAACCTGGTATATTGGAAAATAAGAACCATAGCCTATCTTCAGTCACTTGGAGCCGATGTTTGGGAAATTGTGGAAGGAGGATACCAATTTATAGCAGCAATACCTATAGATGCAACAGGTAAGAATTTATACGAAACGAAGGCCAAAACAATCAATACTTTATTGGGAAGTCTGTCAGAATCAGAATTTGTCAAAGTCATGCAACTCAAGACAGCCAAAGAGATATGGGATAAGATCATTCAGAGATATGAAGGAGACTCCCAGGTAAAACATGCTAAGCTCCAAACTCTTATAATTCAGTATGAAACTCTTAAGGTGCATAGTGATGAAAGTATTGCTAGTTATTTTTTGCGTGTAGATGAGATTGCTAATTGTATGAAGAGTCTAGGTGAAGAGATAAAGGAGGCTACTTTAGCAGAGAAAATTTTGAGTTCCTTGTCTTCTAAATTTGAGTCAAAAGTATCTACCATAGAAGAAAAGCATGATATTCAATCTATTACTGTGGTTCAACTTCATGGAATTTTAATTGCCTTTGAAACAAGGAAAGGAGGTCCATCAGATATGAGAGACACTTCTTTCAAAGCTTCAGCTAAAGGAAAATAAAAGGAAGAGCACAATGAATTAGGATATATTTCAGAAGAAGAAGATGAGGTAAAATTTGTCAAGAAACTTCAACAAGGCTCCAGAAGATTCAGAGGTAAGCTACCATTCAAATGCGTTGCTTGTGGTAGAGTTGGTCATTATGCTGCAAAATGTCCTCATAAAGATAATCATGAAAAAAGAAAGGAATCTGCAAAAGGCTATAAAACAGGTTGTTAATAGAAGAAGTTACTATACTCATGAAGATAGTGATGGATTATCTAATAATGATGAAGATGAAACTGAACAATATTATAAAATACTCATGGCTTATGACAATGATGATTTTTTGTATGCCTTAGAAGAGGAAGACTTTATTGAAGAAATCACTAAACTCAAAAATCTGTTTGGAAGAAAAGAATATGATCATAGAATCATTGACACATCAACTCACTAAAAGAGAAAATCACAATGAAAAACTAGAACGTGAAGTTGTAGGTCTAAGAAAAGAACTTGAGAAGACAAAATCTCTTAATCTTAGATTTGCTAAAGGATCATAAAGTTTAAATGAAATCATCAAGGTTCAACATTCTCCTCTTATAAAGATAGGTCTTGGATATACTGAAGAGACATCCCAATCACAAAAGCCATCATCCTCCACCAGAAACTATCTTGATGCAGCAAAGACCAGTGAACAATATGTCAATCATCAACAAAATCCTAAAAGTACTCATCAAGTAAATCATGATCAATTTACTCCAAGGATGAACATCAATAGAAGCATCAACCAAAAGGTAAACGACACCAAAAGATTCTATGATCACATAAAATTCTTTAATGGACAATGTTTTTCATGATATAACTTTGGGCATAAGGCTGCTCAATGCATTGCTTACAAAACTATCATGACTAGAAAAGTACGGAATCAAAGGAGCGTAATAGGAATCAAGAAAGGTTTTTATAATAACTTTTATCCTCTTTAACATGAAATTGAATGTTTGTTTTGTAATAACTTTGGTCATGAAGAATCTGAATGCAAGAGAAAATTTCGGCCAACGCTTCAACATGAGCAAACATCATCAAATTCCAGGGTATGGAGAAAGAAGGAATTTCAATAAAAAAGATGTGGGATAGCTATATTTGTAGAAGGACAAGAAAATTAGTGGTACATTGACAACATATGCTCTAAACACATGACATGTGATAAAGAGAAACTTCGTTCATATAATGCTTTAGAAAAAGAAAATAATGTCTCCTTTGGAAATGACACACCAACTGTCATTACAGGTAAAGGTTTTGTTTATTTGAAAGAAAAGGTTAAAGCTGGAAATGTCATGTATGTTGATGGTTTAAAACATAACTTGTTGAGTTTCAGTCAAATGTGTGATCAAGGAAATGAAGTTGAGTTTTGATCAAACGGATGTGTGGTTTGTGAGCTTGATACAGGAAAGACTGTAATCAAAGGTACATGAACTCCAAAAAATCTATACATAATGAAAGGAGAACAAAAACAATGCTATCTAAGAAAAACAAATGAAAACTGGTTATGGCACAGAAGATTGGGGCATCTAACGTTTTCTCAAATAAGAAATGCATGCAAGCTCAAGGCAGTTTGTGATCTTCTAGATATCAACATCCCAGAAAATACCATATGCAAACCATGTCGAGTCGGTAAAACCAGAGTTCATTTTAGTGAAAAAGAAGGATCAACAAGTAAACCTCTTGAACTCATCCATACTGATTTGTGTGGACCAATAAGGAAAATGTAACAACCTTGGTGAAAATTCCATGTAAAAACATATAAATACCACGAATGATGGGACACATATTCCAAGCTAAATGGTAGGCAGGACATCCTAGTGGGTGTTCATTTGGTTGTTTATGGCTAAGGAAATTGGCAAAGGAAATGGCTAAGGTTTTGGAAAGGCATGAGGCATTAATTGGCATTTTATTTATGAAAATAATGGAAATTAGAAGAAAAGAAAGGTGAAAGGTCACAGGTTGCATGTGACGAGGAAATTGAAGGAAAATAATGGAAAATGAAGAAAATAGAGGCATCATTAATAAAAATGCTTTTGAGTATCAGTGGTGGGGCTTGATCAGTGCAGTTTTGGAGCTCTCTCATTATTCTCTCTCTCTCTCTCTCACATACTCTTGGATACTTAGAGTTTCTTGGGGCACTCTTAGAGGGTGTGGAATACTTGGATTCTTGGAGCAAGAATGCAAAGGAAGAGCAAGAAAGAGTAAGAGGGCATTGACATCAACAGTTACATCATATTTTCTTGCAGGCATCGAGTTGCATGTATGATTTCTTCACTAGTTTCGGCATGCATGTGGTTTCTTGGTTATGATCTATCATCGGCATGGAGGATGGTCGGGATTGACAGTGGATTTCCTAGCCTTGCCATTTCCTGGATAGCCATGGTGATTGTGGGTTTACTTTCATTGCTTTGTTTTGGTTGGTTCTCATGTTTCCTTAGCTTGGGTTGAGTTATTAGTCATGGAATCCTTGGTTGAAAACATGCTCGAGAAGCCCTTGGTGGGTTGAGTTACTAGTCCTGGAAGCCTTGGTTGGAAAAACACTCTGGAAGCCCTATATAAGTGGTGGGTTGAATTACTATTTCTGGAAGCCTTGGTTGGAAAAATGCTCTGGAAGCCTTGTATAAGCTGTGGGTTGAGTTACTAGTTTTGGAAGCCTTGGTTGGACAAACACTCTGGAAGCCCTAGAAGGCTTGGATGGAGACCAATCTAATGATGGTTTTTGTGATGTTTGACCATGAGGTGGAATCACTGTTTGATGGGTTGAGGTGGATGGCCTTTGGAAGCCCTGGACGAGTTTTGATTGATGTGTTCTATGATATCCCACCTTCATGCTTAGCATATGGCATGAGGGTGAATGGATGAAGAGAGATTTGGCTCAACCATTCTACGATCGGGTGGAACGTGGTAGTCCCATCTCTGGTTGGTTCATTTCATTCATTAATGAGAAACCCATTCCCTTGATTTCATGTGTAAAGGTACTGAAGTATTTATGGATTTGATGTCTAATATGTTTATTGTATTTATGTTCCTATTATGTTGGTTATATGCACATTTCATGATAGCAGCCATGTATGGCTCTCAACATGTTTTTACTTGTATATGAATGGATAATGTGTTTATTAGTTAATGGAGGATAATGCAACAAATGGCATGTGGGAACAATGGTTCATAGCGATTCTCAGATAAGTATGAGATCCCTACACTTAGTTCTGTTAATTACACATGTAGGTTACATGTTGATGATATGTTTGACAAAATTCCTGTCATGGCTAGTAGGGGTCTGGTGATGATCTTGTTCATATTATTG
Source organism: Pinus taeda (assembly GCA_000404065.3). Taxonomy (NCBI): domain Eukaryota; kingdom Viridiplantae; phylum Streptophyta; class Pinopsida; order Pinales; family Pinaceae; genus Pinus; species Pinus taeda. The sequence goes on along the minus strand of APFE031538202.1, from coordinate 245,901 downwards.
CTTTTTCATCATTGTTTCCTTGCATCCTTACCAATTCTAAGTGATCATTCCATTCTAGGTAGTGTCCTGGGCTTTGGGCCGAAAAAGATGGCTCAAATCCCAGAATGCTAGCATTAGTGCTGAGACTAACTTGCCTGGGCAATGTCTGGGAAGAGTTATAAAGCACATGGGAAGTGTTTGGGGAGAGTTATTCCTAAAACTAACTCGCCTGGGCAGTGTCTAGGGAGCATTACCCAACCCTTAAATCTCCCAAACAACAGTGGTACCTAGGGATAGGCAGTCTGAGTGGCTGACTTGTCTCCTAAAGGTTATTTGGATGAAGTTGGATAACTGTATGTGATGTTCTGTCGATTCCATTTCCTTAAAATCACTAAGGAGGTCGAATATTATCATATTGGCCTCTTGTCGCATGTTTATCTTGGCTGGCCAGTTGCTTGGGTAGTTGTGGGAGGAGGGTGTTACATAGTGGTATCAAAGCATGGTTCAACTCTCAGACTGAATGGGTTGAATGTGTGTGGGTCATGCATGCATGTTAGTTGCATGTGTGTCTCTTACACTTACATACTTGTTGCATTCACGTGATGATGGATTAGGGTTGTAGTATGGTTATCATGGAGAATTCGATATTGATTTCATGAAATGTATTTGAAATAAGTATGTGATTGACTGTGTATGGCTTATATATTGCTTACATGTTGATTTCATGATACCTACTTACATCCTTGTATGTTAGGTTACATTCTTAAATATTTTGGATTACATCTATCAGTCTTGTAGGTTGATTACAAGATTTAATCACTTATGTTCGACTACATGCGTTTATGCGTAGGTGTAGTTGATTTGGAATTGCTTATGCATATTGTTGGTTGCATGTGGCAATGCATACAATGGAGTAATGGTTATTGTCATGCATGAGGTCATGGTTTGTGAAGTTGATATGGTCATGCATTGATGACTAGACTCTAGCTATAATGATGTGTATATGGTTTGGTACTCATTTTCTATGTGTGTATATGCAGTTACTATGCATGTATGTTCTTGGTTATGATTATGCATGTATAGTGGGTCAAAAACGCCTTGTGAAGTCATTATATGAAATTTAGGTCATCATGATACTATTGATTTTTATAATGCTAATGTTTTGGCTAAGATAGAGCGGGAGATGCAGATCATCATAATGGTTGCAACACTAGACTTTGGGGTAAAGATCAGATCGTCATACAAGTATTGTATGTTCAGCATGCATGTATGTTAGTTAATGGATTGTTATATGCATGAGGGTTATATACATTAGGTTTATGTACATGTCTTTTGATGTTATTATTACATACATGATAGATGATAATTTATTTGTATAACTATATGCACATATCGGATAGTCAAGAATGATAGTAACCTGTGGTTGTATGCATTGCTATTGTTGTTGTAGATTAGATAACTTGATGATTATGTTATATGTTGCTGATGAGTATGTTATAGGTTAAATTTTTATTGTTAAATGATAGTTAGCTTGATGATTAGGGTTATTTCATTGAGATCTTGTTGTTGTAAATTGGATTGGTCGTATGTGTGATGGTTATGTTCAGTGTATTGAAGATCTTGATGTTATGTGTATTGTGTTAACCTGGTTTGACCTATGTAGATGGTTATGGTTGCGATATTGAGGTATGAGCTAACATATTGGTCATATGGTGTCGTACTAATTTAGACTGATTGTACATATGTGATTGTTATGCATGAAGGATAAATGTTTATGAGCTTATGATGTGAACATGCTAGTTAGTTAGTGTTATGGATATCATGATATTAATTATGCTTGAGTTGACATGTTGTAAAGTTATACCTTGCTAACTAGATTGATTGTGCAGGAAAGATAGCCTCCCCTGAGGTACACTAAGGTATGAGGTTGCTTATATAGTATACTTGGTGCTTCATTCTTTATTATGTTGTTTATCAATGTTGAATGTTTGGTGTCTATTATGTCATCTAGTTAATTTTGGTATGTTGCAAGTTGGTTGAATGTTTGATGATATTTTTTTAAGATGATTTTACTAACACATATGTGTTGAGATAGTTGATACGTACTTAAGTATAGTAGTTGACAGTTGTAGTATTATGACTGATTACTATGAGTTGACTATGGATTAGAACATGATTGTTGGTCTGGGTAATGGTTGATTTCAAATTGATAGATATGATTGTCTTGATATTTAGAACATGTGGTTGAAATGTGTGGGCAGTTGTAGGGAACATGCTTGGTATTAGTGTGACACGATAATAATTGATGTGTTTATATAACTAACAGTTGAGTGATGTGACAGTACATGGTAAGATACACTTACAACAAGGTAAAAAGGTAAAAGAAAGGAATTGGGAAAGAATTCCTTTGGCTATGTTTGGAAACCCTAATTTTGAATGAATGAGTGCTTTGCACAAAGGAAGTCTTCTTAACCTTGATTTTGTTTGAATTATGTGGATATGTAATAGATTCATGAAAATATACTTGACAGGTATATTAGCTAGTCTTTAGTTACAGGTGGATCTATCAAAGGATTGTAGCCCCTTGAGAGATGGTGTGGATGTGTTCAGTTGCAAAGTAGCATGCTTGGCATAACAAGATGAGGTAACTAGTGTATTGTTATGTTTATTTATGCACTAACAGTTATGTGTAAATGACAACATGATGCAATGAGTTGCATGGCAAGAGAGGTTGCCATGAAATCGAAGAAGACTTAGGTTGAGATTTCCTAGGGAACAATGGGGATTGAGTTATGGTGTTTGTTTTTAGTCTTGTGATTTTGCTCTTTTGTTATTTTCTTGTGCTTGCTTTGTATTTTTGTTATGTCTAGTGCATGATCATGCCACTTTGTTCTGGAGTCATGTTGTTATTTGTTTTCGTGGTTTTCTTCTCGTTTGTTTCTTGTCTTTCCTTTTACATTTTGAGTTTTTGGAATTGGTTGGGAAAGAGGAAAGTTATCTCAAGGAGAGCTATGTGGTACCCAAAAGGTAATGCAAGACACGGATGAAGCTCGGTGCATGAGTAAGCGCAACAGAAGGCAAGACTATAATAATCGATTGGAATGGTTGGGTCCATTGCGGTAAATGGACTGTGGAAATATATTCATGAGAAAGGTAACCAAAAAAGGTAAAGTAAATGGATCTAAGGTGTTAGTTTCCTTAGCTATGTTGGGAATGATTTTTCTCAATGTTCTGTATGAATAAAGGAATTTCTCTTCACCTTGACCTTGGTATTTAGTAATTATACTATGATCATGATTATGTTGATGTTTATACATGTAGATGTGTATGTATGTCACTGTCTGATAGGATGATGATTATTATATGCTAATGTTTATGTATATGTATGTAGGTGTCTATGTATCTATGTCACTGTTCGACAGGGTCATCAAGAATCATTCTTGTGGAGGAATGATTGCTTATGTAGGAAAATGACATGAAGAGGTTCCTGGTCTTATGAGGAATCAATTGGGAAGAGTAGCCATGAAAAATATATGAGGTCAGTATCAGGTGGTTATGAGTTAATATTATGTGATTATATCATGTCTATGTTATGGGATACATCAACAAAATGAAAGCAGTGTGGTCTACGACATGTCAAGATAAGCATGAATAAGGCACTGGAAGCAAGGTTTCTTGGTAAGGACAGTGTGGTTGGGATGCGTGGTACTGTTGTTATGCATATGTTGTACATGTTGCATCTGTGATGTTGTGCGCATGCGGTGTTGTGCATATATAGTGTGTGTACATGATGTTTATACAATATTATGTATAGGGTGTTAGTAAGGATAATGTTGTATGAATGTTGCATATTCTGTGTTGGGTATATATGGTGCCATGTACATGTTGGATATATAGTGTTTTGTACATGTTGAACTGTGTACATATATAGTGTTATATGCATATGGTGCTCTGCACGTGTTGGATATGTGGTGCTGTGTACAGATCATGCTATGTACATGTTGGATACGTGGTGCTGTGTAGATGATATGTACATGTTGGATATGCAGTGTTGTGTGCATGTTGTACATGTGGTGCTGTGTACATATGGTGTTGTGTGCATCATTGTACAAGTGGTGTTGTTTGCATGTAGTGCTGTGTACATGTTATAGAAGTGGCACTGTGCAGGTGGTGCTGTGTACATGTCGTGCATGTGGCGCTGTGTACATGTGATGTCACGTACATGTCCTTCATGTGGTACCATGCACATGTGGTATTGTGTACACATTGTACAGATGGCGTGATGTACATGTGGCATTCTATACACATTGTGCAGGTGGTGCTGTGTACATGTGATGTTGTGCACAAGTTGTGCAGGTGGTGCAATGTATAGGTGGTATTATGTACATGTTGTATATATGGTATTGCTGTACGTGTGGTATTGTGTGCATGACATATATGTTGTTTTGCAGGCATGCGATACCATATATGTGTATTGTGTACTTGTGGCGTCGTGACATGAATACTTGTTGTGTTGTACTCTGTGTGGGTACATGTATTGTGTGGCATTGTACATCGGGTATATATGTATGAGTTGTGTTGTATATAGGGTGTATGTGTATGCATTTTGTGGTGTCACACATTGTGTGCGGATGCATATCTTGTGATATATATTGTGTATTTATATGTATGTACACTTGATGTAGGTGTATATGTTGTATGTCAGGTATCAGTGCATGTGTTGCATGTTGGTTGTATGTGTGTGATGCACACTATGCATATGTGCACCTAGTGGAGGAGAAGGCACTGGGTGTTTGTTGGGTGTGGCAACCGATCCAATGTGTTTACATAAATAACAAAGGCAAAAGTAAGGATCGGTGAAGGATAAGTATCGGTATTGTATTTCATTTTTATTATGCATGTGATTTATGATTCTAGTATATGATGATTACATGTGATCTATGATTTTGGTTATGAAGGTTACATGCGATTTATGATTTTGATGGTTATGTTTTGAGCTAACCTGAGGTGATATTTTTATACATGTTTTGGTCAAATATGGTGGTTTGGCTTGTTGTGATAGGAAGCGAACAAGATTGCAAATGTACCTTATTGGCGAGTTACCAATGGGGTATGACATGAATTTATTTCAAGTTATTTCAAATCTAATGGAAGTTATGTGCTTGGTACTGGAATTCATGAAATGTCCAGTTGGGTGGTTGAAATTGACTGCAAAAATTAGTAGCAACAATAAAGGAACTGAAACAGGGAACAATATGCTGGTAAAGAACTTCAAGAACAGGGCCATTATGGGACACTGGCACCCAATAGTGTCCATTGATTTCCATGAGAATGCTATTAATGGTATGATGGTTTTAAGGTAGGGATATGCCTTAGTATTTTTATCTTCTGATGCAAGGAAGCCTTTCCAAGGGATGGATTGCCTAGGATGGGGGTGCCAGTGGAACTTGGAAGGTGAGTGACTGCACAGAAGAGGTGACTAGATTCCCGAGGGACTGTGTAGGAGAAAAGGGAAGGTCCTGGATGGATTTTGTTTGGTCATTAGCATTTCCAGATGGAATCAAATGCACATTGGGAGTGTGCCCTGGAACAATGAGCCAGTAACTGTTCGTGATGAGAGGATAAGTGGTGTGAGATTATAGAGCTAGACATTGGATGCAGATTTAACTTTGCTGTCGATTCTAGACTTCTTGGGAAGGAGGTGGATCCTAGTATTACTTTGAGGGTAGAGGTGTGAGCCTCTAGATTCCCTTGTTATAGATATGGGCTTCATATTCTCTTATTTTTTGGTTTAGCATATGTGCATATGTGTATATGTGGTTATTGTAAATACCGTAATAAGCTATATTATAAAGCTCCAGTATGTGGGATGTTTTCAAGTTGTCATGATGTTTTTATTTTGAGAAGGTCTTTCATCGTAAATAACACAACAAGCTATGTTATAAAGCTCCATGGGAAATATGTTTTGTTTTCAGCAGTCATGTTGGTTATAGGTGTCATTGAACACCGAGGACGCTGTTCCCCAAGGGGGAGGGTTTTGTAATAGCCCGGTTAAAAATTCCATGTAAAAATATATAAATACCACGGATGATGGGACACGTAGTCCAAGCTGAATGGTGGGTCTTCATTTGGTTGTTTATGGCTAAGGAAATTGGAAAAGGAAGTGGCTAAGGTTTTGGAAAGGCATGAGGCATTAATTGGCATTTTATTTATGAAAATAATGAAAATTAGGAAAAAATAAAGGTGAAAGGCCACAAGTTGCATGTGAGGAGGAAATTGAAGGAAAATAAGGGAAAATGAAGAAAATAGAGGCATCATTAATAAAAAGGCTTCTGAGGATCAGTGGTGGGGGCTTGATCAGTTCAGTTTTGGAGCTCTCTCATTATTCTCTATCTCTCTCTCATACTCTTGGATACTTAGAGTTTCCTTGGCGCACTTTTAGAGGGTGTGGCATACTTGGATTCTTGGAGCAAGAAGGAAAATGAAGACCAGGAAAGTGAAAAAGGGCATTGACATCAGCAGCTACATCAGATTTTCTTGCAAGTATCGAGTTGCATCTATGATTTATTCACTAGTTTTGGCATGGCACATGCATGTGGTTTCGTGGTTCTGATATGTCATTATCATGGAGGATGGTCGGGATTGATAGTGGATTGCCTAGCCTTGCCATTTCCTGGATAGCCATGGTGATTGTGGGTTTACTTTCATTCATTTTTTTTTTGTTGGTTCTCATGTTTCCTTAGCTTGGGTTGAGTTATTAGTCCTGGAATCCATAATTGAAAAAAACGCTCTGGAAGCCCTTGATGGGTTGAGTTACTAGTCCTGGAAGCCTTGGCTGGAAAAATGATCTGGAAGCCCCATACAAGTTGTGGTTGAGTTACTAGTTTTGGAAGTCTTGGTTGGACAAATGCTTTAGAAGCCCTATATAAGGTGTGGGTTGAGTTACTAGTTCTGGAAGCCTTGGTTGGACAAACATTCTGGAAGGCTTGGAAGGCTTGGATGGAGACCAATCTGATGATGGTTTTGGTGATGTCCGAACGTGAGGTGGAATCACTGTTTGATGGGTTGAGGTGGATGGCCTCTGGAAGCCTTGGACGAGTTTTGATTGATGTGTTCTATGAGATCCCACATTCATGCTTGGAATATGGCACGGGGGTGAATGAATGAAGAGAGATTTAGCTCAGCCATTCTACATCAGGTGAAACATGGTAGTCCCATCTTGGTTGGTTCATTTCATTCATTAATGAGAAATCCATTCCCTTTATTTTCATGTGTAAAGGTATTGATGTATTTATGGATTTGATGGCTAATATGTTTATTGTATTTCTATTCCTATTATGCTGGTTATATGCACATTTCATGACAACATCTATGCATGGCTCTTAGCATGTTTTTACTTGTATATGAATGGATAATGTGTTAATGAGTTAATGGAGGATAATGCAACAAATGGCATGAGGGAACAATGTTTCATAGCAATTCTCAGATAAGTATGAGATCCCTACACTTAATTTTGTTAATTACACCTATAGGTTACATGTTGATGATATGTTTGACGAAATTCCTGTCATGGATAGTAGGGGCCTGGTGATGATATTTTTCATATTATTTCTTTTGCATCATTGTTTCTTTGCATCCTTACTAATTATAAGTGATCATTCCATTCTAGGCAGTGTCCTGGGCTCTGGGTCAAAAAAGGTGGCTCAAATCCTGGAATGAGAGCTTTAGTGTTGAGACTAACTAGCCTAGGAAGTGTCTAGGAAGCATTATAAAGCACCTGGGTTGTGTCTGGGGAGTGTTAGTCCTGAAACTACCTATACCCTTAAGTCTCTCAAACAACAGTGTACCTAGGGATAGGCAGTCTGAGTGGATGAGTTGTCTCCTAAAGGTTATTTGGATGAATTTGGATGACTGTATGTGATGTTCTGTTAATTCCATTTCCTTAAATTCACCAAGGAGGTCAAATCTTATCACAGTGACCTCTTGTCGCATGTTTACCCTAGATGGTCGGTTGCTTGGGTAGATGTGGGAGGAGGGTGTTATAGAAAAAGTCACCTCGTGGAGAAGAATACTTTATTTTATTCATTGATGATTTCTCTAGAATGTGTTGGATAAGTCTACTAAAGCATAAATATTAAGCACTTGAAAAATCTAAAGCCTTCAAAGCTTTAGTTGAAAATGAATCAGATAAAAAAATCAAATGTCTCTGATTTGATCGAGGGGAAGAATTCATATCAGATGATTTTTTTGATTTTTGTGAACAACATGGAATAAAAAGACAATTCTCTATTGCCAAAACTCCTCAACAAAAAGGTGTAGTGGAAACAATGAACATGATAGTTCAACAAATGGCTCGAGTTATGCTTGATGAATTTGGAACTTCTGTCACCTTCTGGGGTGAAGCTACATTTACTGCCATGACTATTCTCAACAAAGCTAATGTTTAGGTAAATAGTGATCAAACTCCATATGAAATTTGGTATGGTAAGCATCATATCATAAAACACTTTAGATTTTTTGGAAGCAAATGTTTCATCAAAAATATTGATGAAAAACTTAGTAAGTTTGAACCAGTGAAGACGAAGGAATTCTTCTTGGTTATTCATCCAAAAGTAAAGGATACAAATGTTATAACAAAAGAATTCAGAAAATTGTTGAATGCATTGATGTAGTAATTGATGAAGCATGCAGAAACCCAGAACAAACAAAGGATGATGACAATGAGGAAGATGGTGAATTCTTTCCTGTATCAAATCAAAATGATATAGAGGAAGAAACCAATGAAGCATCAGAAGAAGATACAACTTCCAGGGAAAAGACTCCATCTAGGTATGTTCAAAAGAATAATCCATAATCTCAAATTCTAGGAGAAAAGGGGTTTGGAGTACAGACAAGAAGAATTATTGCAGGAACTTCCAGTTATCTAGTATTACTATCCTCCATAGAACCACAAAATGTTAATGAAGCTAGCAAAGACGAATGCTGGGTTAAGGAAATGAATGAATCACTTGACCAAATTGAAAAGAATCATACTTGGGAACTAGTTCCTAGACCTCTTGATAAAAATGTTATAGGAACAAAATGGATATTCAAGAATAAATTGAATGAAAATGGAGAAGTTATTAGAAACAAAGAAAGATTTGTATGTAAAGGGTATTCTCAACAAGAAGGTATAAAATTTGAAGAAACATTTGCACCTGTTGCTAGACTTGAAGCCATAAGAATTTTTCTTGCTCTGTCAACTTTTCGAAAATTCTAAGTGTATCAAATGGATGTAAAATTTGTATTTCTTAATGGAGAGCGAGAGGAAGATGTCTATATTGAACAATCAGAAGGATTAATTCTAGGAAATGATGCAAAGTTTGTATGCAAGCTAAAAAGGATCTTTATGGATTGAAAAAAGCTCCAAGTGCTTGGTATTATCGCCTTAACCAATATCTTCAACAACAAGGGTTCACAAAAGGATCTGCAGACAACAACTTATACACCAAGTTTGAGATTGATAAACTACTAATTATTGTTGTTTATGTTGACAATGTCATCTTTGGCAGCAATGAAGAATCTACGAGTTAGAGCTTTGCTTCAATTATGCAACAAGATTTTGAAATGTCCTTACTTGGTGAACTTACTTATTTTCTTGGTCTAGAAGTACATCAAACAAAAGATGGTATTTTTCTTTCACAAACCAAATATATAAAGAAAATTCTAAAGAAGTACAGAATTGAAGATTCTAAACCAGTATGTACTCCAATGGTAATAGGTTGCAGTCCTAGTTCTAATGATGAATCACCTGCAGTGAATCAACCAACATACATATCTATGATTAGAAGTCTACTCTATCTAATAGTTGCCAAACCTGATATCATGCATGGAGTAGGAATTGTTGGAAGATTCCAAGCAAATCCAAAGGAATCACATCTTTAGGTTGTAAAAATAATATTCAAATATCTTCCAGGAACTCAAGACTTTGGTCTATGGTATCCAAAAGATACAGATCTTACTCTTCATGCATATACAGATGCAGATTGGGTAGGAAATGTTGATGATCAAAAAAGAACTAGTGGAGGTGCATTCTATATGGGATCACGGTTAGTATCTTGGTTTAGCAAGAAACAAAGTTCGATTGCCTTATCTACAACTGAAGCGGAATATGTGGCTACTACATCTTGCTGCACACAACTCCTTTGGATGATGCAAACATTGCAAGATATTCAAATCACATGTTCTCCACCCATGTCCATTTTATGTCATAATACAAGTGCCATTAGTATTTCAAAAAATCTTGTCATGCACTCCAAGACCAAGCACATACCCATTAAGTACTATTTTCTACGAGAACAAGTTCTTGAAAAAAAGGTTAAATTGGAGTATGTTCCCTCCAAAGCGAAGGTTGCTGATATATTTACCAAACTGCTTCCTAGAGAAACATTTGAATATCTCAGACAAAAGATGGGAGTAGTTTCTTCGTCATCTTGCTGTTAAATCTAGTTTTCAAAAGAAGGTTCCTATATGTGGGTTTCATGAAGGATAGTCGCGTATATACGCAAGTTTCTATGGCTGAAGGAGCGTATATGTTTTTCTGATAAAAAAACAGTGGGCCAGACTCTAATATTGACGATTACTGTCTGCTGATATTATTTGTTCATTGATTTTTATTTGTTTGATGAAGATGCCTTGATGAATGGTTTGTTGACAATGCATAGGTAGCATAGGTTCAAGGGGAGCATTAGCCTTCACAAACATTCTGCATTGTTGGCATTATGGTTGTTGATTTCAGCTATGGTTTCAGATATTCATACCAATTCTTGCATAGGTCATGTAGAGATATAGGGTGTAATATGTCTCCTTCTGTCATAATCTATTTTTGAATAAGTCCTAATGGACATATGATGTAATTTGTATCCCCACTTTTCATGGGAAGGATGATGTAATAATTATTTTAGTCATGTATAAATAATTGGTATATTCCCACTTGGTTGGGTGGATGAGTCAAATTTGGTGTATCCCCTCTTGGTTGGGTGATTGATGTATGTATGAGTCATTGGTATTAGGGAGGTCATAGTCACTTAGTTGAGTTATAGAGTCATGTTATTATTTTGAAAATTATCTCTGCAGACTTTGCATGTACTCAGGGGAACATAGGCAACATAATGTATCTCAAAGTGGGAGAATATATTGGTCCACCCTTTGCCCTTGATGTTAAAGGGGGAGAGTATTTTGGTGTTGCTTGATATCTCTAACAGTTTCTATAGTTTGCAGTAATCAACACCAATATGGTTGCCATCAAGTCCAAAGGGGAGATTTTTGGCATTATGATACATGTGTTTTCCTTGATGGCAACTCACTCACAGGTCAGCTGAGATTTGATAAAAGGAAACTCATAGTGTAATAGGTCAATTCAGAGGTAATAGGGCATTTGTAGAAAAGAACATGAAATTGGAACAAAGATCTATTGATTAGAATTGAGAAGTTGAAGGAAAATGATGTTTTCAGATAGTATAAGATGTATACACATTTTCAGCTTAACAAAGCAATGTATACACGTAGGTTCATAGAACAAAAATAGCTTATACGTATGCACACACTTTCACAAGAGGAAAAGCACGTATGGGTTGAAAAATCAAGAAAATTCAAAAGTAAAGAATACAAAGGGCCAATACCATGGTATTAGCCCACAATTTTGAGTGGAGTAATGACTATTTGATTCCTTCCAAGAATACCACATGCTCTAAGTGTTGTTTTGGTCCAAGGTATTGAGGAAGGCCAAAACTATATAAGGAGGAGATGATCAAAGGGCCAAGTGTGCAAGTGAAAGGGTTTCTTAGGAATATTTCTATCTAAAGTATATTTTATGTTGCATGGGTTATGATTATGATATAATCTAAAATAATTTGTGCACCTTGGATACAATGTTGGATCAGGATCATGAGACCTGAAATGACTCATCATTGTATGATATGATATTGGTTGGGATATGTATGATTTCTTATGCATGTTTTATTCTTTAAATGTCATGATATGGGTATGTCTGAAGTTTGGAATAGTAGCGAAGTTGTAAGATAATATTTGTAGATATATACGCTGGTTTGCCTTAGTAAAGGCGCGTATACACACAAGTTCGACTCTTACAAGTAGCATATGCCAAATAAAATCCCGTTGTTAAAAAATAACCGATTTATATGATCACTGCTGTTATTTGACTATTGTTTGTCAATGAAGTCTTCTTATATCTGAAAGTAAAACTGAATGCATAAGGAGTTTGTGTCTGATTGATTGATTGATTAAGTGAGAAGGGTTATATTGCTGCCGACCATCTAGATATCTATAATTTGACAATAGATCTTCAGATTGTTACTGGTTGGTACAATTTTGATTGAGAGGTTTTTATGGTTCAGTAATTTTTGGAGGTATACCCAGGTTTGGTTAAAGGAAGTGGCGTATATATGCAGGTTGGGTTCAGTAAAGTAGTGTATGCATTATGATGTATGATTTTTGAGGTTGCAATTGGTTCTGAATGATGATGCAGGTTCCTAGGTTCAACACAGTGTTCTGATGACAATGATCTAACTGTTCAGATTAATTGATTGTTGGTTGATGCAGTTTGAGTTTCAAAGTTTTTGAATGGTCCAATGTGAAAATTTTGATGAAACGTGGCCTTCGTATTGTGTTGTTGTGTACCAGGAGTATTCAGTCTAAAAATTTATGAAACGTGGTCCCTGGAGGAAGAAATAAGGTCGTAGCCTTCTGTAGGCTAGTGCCTACGTACTAGTAAACATATCAGCTAGTACAAGAGCTAGTGGGTTGTAGCTCCCTTCGAGTAGAAGATGGAAAATGAGAGAAGGTTGTAGCCTTCTGCAGGTGGGTGCTTACGGATTGGTATGAGTCTGCACCAGTACAAGATTATAAAACAATTTTCTTTATATTAAGAAGACAAAGACAACAACAACACGTGATTTTTCTCCTGCATTGGTTTTCCACCTTAAATCTTGGTGTTCATGTGTGTTTCTTTTGTGTGATGTTTTATTCTATTATTACTACACACAGTTTATGTATAATAAGATACCGATTAAAGATAAACACATTATAAATTAACTAAATCATAAGTTCGCTGGGTATACGTTGGTTTCTTTAATCACAGTAGCGTGCAAAGACAAGTTCACTTCACTAAAGTAGTGTATATAAATTTGATTGGGAAATGAAAGATTATTGAATTGTAAATAATGATTCACCCTCCTCTCAGTGTTATTTCCAACACATCGCCCTCATTTCTCCCACACTGCTATGGTTCTTCCTCTCAGCCACTTCATTTTGTTGTGGGTTGTGGGGTGCTGTCAACTCTCATCGAATGCCTTCTTTCACATTTTTTTTTCAACTCATTCACCTCCATTATTTCTCTTGAGAGCCTTCACCTTCTTGTCTGTTTCTTTCTCAACTAGTGCCTTGAACTCTACAAAATTGGAGAAAGTCCCATCCTTCTTTCGCATGAGAAGATCCAACACTTCCACAAGAATTCATCAATAAAAATGACAAAATATTTATGCATGGCACTAGAGGCTATCGAGGAAGGTCCATAGACATTAGAGTGGATCCTTTCAAGGGTTTCATGTGTTATGTTGTGCCGATCATGGAATGTGGCTTTTGTGTACTTCCCCAAGGTACACCCTTTACATGTATCTTGCTACTCTAGTGCTTCTTTATGGAGGCCTGTGGATATCTGTTGCATGATCTTCAAAGTGCCATGATGAAAATGGCCAAGTATTCTATGCCAAGGTTCACTGACATCGAGGCTCTGAACTTTCTCTAGCTTTGTGCTCAATGCAACAAAATCCTTCACATCTAGCTTATAGAGGTTCTTCACACGAACCCTGATCTGCTTCACCTATCACATGGCTATGTGTCTCAGGAATGTCTTTCCTTTGATGAAGATCACATTAGAACCATGGTCTTCCAAAATTGCAACGGAGACAAGATTCTTCTTTAGACCCAGAATAAACATCACATCCTTGAGTTTGAGAGGGAAACCCTACTCCCTGTAAAAGGTGACTGTACAAATCTCGGTTGCATTGTACCTTCCATCATCTACCATATCGATGTGAATTTAGAGATCTTTCTCCTCCAAATCACGGAAAAAATCTTTATTCCTTGTCATATGGAATGAGGCACCACTATCTAGGTACCACACACTTCCAATCACTGTGCTGGCCATGCATGCAATGAGAGTAAAATCAAGCTCGAGCTGTGAAGACAAACCTTCATCTACTTCTCCTCTTGAGGTCTTCTTGCTTGTCTTCTTGTGTAGACACTTCGTGGCATAGTGCCTAAATTCATGACAGTGAAAGCACTTGATTCCGGAAAAGTATTCTTCTTTCCCCCTTGACAAGATTCTGCTTTGGATTGGGATTTTTTCCCTTTCCTCTTCTTTTCGTTTCCACCTAAGGAACAATTCTCTTTTTCCTCTCCCTTGGAAGAGGTCCTATCTCTGGTATTCCACCTTATTTCATCTTGTACTAGGTTTGACCATAAGCATTCCCAAATTGATATTTTCTCCCTCCCATTCATTGAATCTTGATAGCTATTCCAGCTCATGGGAAGGCCTAGAAGGGCTAGATCTACCAGGTCTTCTTCAGGGACATTAAAATTGACCCCACCAATTCATCATGAGATTATGTAAACCTTCTTAGATACTTGAAAATTGTGTTATTCTTCTTCTTCTTGATACTTCGAAGTTTGTCCTTGAGTACCATCTTCATATGGTCACTACTATTATCGAACAATTCTGCCAGTGCTTTCCATATTGTGAAAAAAGTTTATTTTCCATGGAGATTCGAGACAACATGATCCATTACTCCCTCCAATATGATTCTCCTTTCCTTGGCCACATCTTTCTTCCACTGAGCAAGGTTCTAGGAATCAAATGCTTGAGGTTTTGCAAGATATGTCCTGATGTATTCTAGCAACCCATTATCATCCAATACTACTTCGATGTGGTAATTCTATGCAACCAAATTTGAGGTGCCTTCCAAGGCATATTCTAGACTTAGTCCAATGAAATCCATATTCTCAGTGCTAAATAAATCCCGCTACATTGATCTTCAAATTCAAACCTCCTGCAATGACAACTTCAAAATCTCTACTTTATAATAATTCTAACTCTGATACCATGTAGAAATTAATGTGTAGATTCAAAACTGCTAATGAAATTTACTAAATCGCAAGAATTGAGCTACTCTACTGATATGTGGAAGTTAATTCACCATCTAGAACACAAATCATAGACATGCAAAAGGGAACTTCACACATGCACATATATTTATCTAGGGGAAAGCAACTAATCAAAACCCCTTCCTATCTGTATTGCATTAATCATAGAATAGAGATGAAATATATATGCTTTCTCAAGCTTGAGAACAACTTGAAAGTATATAGTCTATCCCTCTTCCCGATTGACTGAATCAGGCCAACAGTTAGCTAATTTTTCAATACCTCCAAGATCCTATTTCCTTTCGCTGTTCCTCTAGGAAATTATCCCCTATTATTTAGGAAATTTTCCACAATTGAATTGTGACTAGGTCCTTCCTTTGACTGCATGCACCACCTGTACACATTGTAATATGCTACAACTGATAGTAGATTGCCTTGGAATATCCATCTCAACTAGGTAACTCAAATTCTCTACATGGAACAATTAATTTGGGATGATTGATCAGTTAATTGGTTGATCACTGAGTGTGGTTGAAGTTCCAATTCCACAACTTGAACTCCACTAGTTCTTCTAACAGTTATAACTATTTTAACTGACAATAGCTAAAATTAATTGAAATATATTGCTACAAATTAGCAATCAATCATACTGAAATGAACTCAAGCTTCCCCAACTCAAATTAACTGAGTTAAATGAGTGACAAGTTCCATGTCACCTCAGTTAACTACCTCCAATATTTCTGCTAAAATAGAAATTTGAATTTTCTCTAGTTTGACCAAGGCAAATCAAACTGATATTTTCTTGATGCATTTTCAACACATGTTTGATATAGTCCTTTCATCCTTATCCTTGAAAAATGATCAACTTCGACCTTTTTCCTCTTATCCATTCACATTGCCACTTCAAACTCTTTTTTTAGTAACTAGAGAGTTGTTGAGCTCTTCAACTCTCCTGGCCTAGTCATTAGGAGCATTGTTAGGCCTAACAACACCATTTGTTAGTGTCTTAGGTGCGTTAAAGGTACAAAACATCATTTTTTATGAAGTTTTCATGGACCAATTTCTACATTCCAGTCTTAAATATGTTGTTCTTCCCTAATGAACCTATTACCAAAAAATATAGTAGGCCTTGGAGAGGGAAACCCTACATGACAAAAGCTAGACAAAGTGCTAACAATGGGGTAGAGGCCCAATGTCACATCAGCCAAAACCCCATGCTATTTATAAAATTTCACTGATGGGAAGATTCCCAGTAGGAGGAAGATCAATTAAAATAGATATGCTAGGTACAATCCACTTAGTGATAAAGCTAGAGCTCATTCAATAGAGAGGCTCAATAATGGTTCAAGGCTTCAAGGAAGAAAACTCCTCTAAAAAACAATTCCTAGAAATCAAGGTTCAAGACTTAGGGTTTTGATATTTTTAGTGAAACCAAGTGTTCACAAGGTCAATACCAAATACCAAAGAGAAAGGGTTTCTTACAGTGATAATAAACCTATCCCATGGCTTATGAAATCCTCAATAAAGTCCTCAAGTTGAGGGAGATGAAATTAGGGTTTCCCTATTAGGGGTACACCTGGGGAAGATATTTTATGGATGAAATTTGAGTGGATGCCCACTAAATTTATAGATTATGTATCCTAGACCTATCTCTTGATGCTTAGGCTCTCAAAGCCCCAAAAATCCTCTTCCCTAATTTTTTTGCTCTAAGCCAAAGTTTTTCTCCCTAGCCTTAAAAGGATTGAATTTAAGAATATAAATTTATGGAGAAAATTTAAGGTGGATCATCAAGTGTTAGGACCAGTTCATTGTCCTATAGGGATATGTAGACTGTGATGTTTAATATAAGCCAAATTCTTTCTAATGAAGTCAAAATTCGATTCCCTAGCTATCCAAATTAAAAAAAATTACCCACTTAATAGAATAATGGATTTTAATGGAGAATAACAAGAATTACTCCACTAGGAACATCCACTACATGTCACAATGACTAATGCATACAACATTAATCTAGATATTCTTCAATAAATTGATCTTGAACAAATTAGGGCACATAACTACAACCTAGAATTAATAGTTCGATGCACTTGAAATTCAAGAAAAACATATTCAACAAAATATTCCACTTACAAGATAAAATGCAATATATCCTTCCATTCAACCAAGAAATAGCTCCAAAGGATGTCAAAATAAGCTTACATATATAAAAATTCATCAAAGTATTGCCAAAATCACCCACAAGAAGCAAGTATGAATTCTCTAAGAGGTTTGAAAGTCACAAGGTTGATGATGATTTGATCACAAATGAGTGATTACATATATATGCATCATCTACTAAACTTAATTATTCCTAAAAGCCCCTAAAATCATAAAGTGGTGGGCTAAAAACACCTCTAGGTCATAGGTTGATCAAGTAACCAATGTAACAAATGATAAAATCTTTAAAGGAAGGCTTAAATGACGATGCCATGCATGTGTAGGCCTCCAAAGGGAATGCATTTATGGCCAATGGTGCCATGTTTGATGTAGAGGGCCTCTAAAATAATGATGGAGGGGTTGACCCCTCTATCTCAGTGAAATTCATCCAATGCCCCCCAAATGTGGGTTTGGGGGCAAACTTGGTTTCATGGGTATCTTGGTGATAGAATAACCTAAGTATGCTCCAAAATTGAGGGCTTTGAGGATGGTCCTAGCCCTTCCATGTATTAAAGGGTGAGAAAAACCTCACATGGGCCTCAGATCAACTGCCAAACCATGTGTACATTGCTAAGCCGACTAGGGCATGCTAGTCAAAGTGCATCATCTTATGAATAATGTGGGGTAGAGTGTAGAATACTGGGTGTTTTGTAGGTTCCTGTGGAAAGTGATGAGCCATGGTATTGCATTAAGGATGTTTTAACTCCCAAGACTATCAACTTAAATTATCAACCCGTGGTTCGTACAAAAATAGAGGTGACAATGCCATATGCAGAATAGGTCAAGTTCTGCTCATGTCACCTTCAGTCATTAGATTAGATCAAGGCAAGTAGAGACCGCTCCTTCAATTAACTACAAAGAGAATTTATGTGGAAAGGCACAAAAAAAAATACCCTAATTGCAAGGAAAGGGGCATTAGCCTAATTGCAAAAATGAAAGTGTCATTCATTAGATGTAGGGACTAATTGTAAATACAGGGAAAGGAAAGACTACACTAGTTGCAGAAATAAACCATGCTACTCTATTTGCGAACAAATCAAATCAATATTCTACTCGCAAAATGGAAATCATTAATCTAATTGCAAATTGATTAGAAAGAAAAAATTCAGTCTACAACACACAACTAGGAAATTCAGAAACTAAATCTAATTCAATTGCATTGAAGAGTTTCCCTTCATGTTACTCAGTGTAAGATGGATTTAACACTAACAACATGATCTTTATTCACTGCATAGAGAACTCTCATTCTGATTCAAATGTAAAAAATTGCTTCCTAACTCTATTTTTTGTTTTGTGCTTGCAGTCGAGGAAGGCAAGGTCATCATTCAATCTAAAAATAAAAAAATCAAGATCCTAGGGAAAATATGTCTGAGTTAGGGTAGTGGTACAAGACTGCCACAAGGTGCTACAAGAAACTTTGTTTTGCTACAGGAGTGCCTTGTTTTTCTATAGGATTGGGTCTGAGTTCTTTTTGAGCGAAAGGAAGGTGTTCTGAAGGTGTTTTGAAGGTGGATGAGGATGGATGAAGGATGTGTGAGGCATTTTTCCAAGCTTAGCACCCCTCAGAGGCTTATCTTGCACAAACATTCATGCCCACAATGTCCTTCATTGGATTTGAAAATATGATCTTGGTGGAAGCAATTGAGGTAGTATGAGGTGTCCAGGAGGAGGATGGAAACGTTTAAGTGGATGTGGATGAGTGTTTCAACCCCTGCAAGTCACTAGCAGCCCCTACAGACTAACAATCAAGGACATACATCTATTGATTAATATTGTATTAAAATTAATCAAAGTGGAAAGGATGAGTTGAATTTTATTTCTTCAAGATCTATTATATTATACAACATGCATCTAACCTATTTTCCAAATCATGATATTAAATTCTAAGGTGCAGAAAACAAGCATGCAAAATAATTTCAATCCAAAGCCTAGCAATTTCCAAGGAGTCATCAACTTATATTTTTGGCTTGTCGTTGTAGACTCTTCAATGACACTTCCCATAAGAGAGTTGGTGATCAAACCTACAACTTCAATTTTTTCAATCTTATTCCTACTCAAATGAGAAAAGAAATATAACAGATTGAACAAGGAAAAAAACGAAAAATACATGAGGGGGGATAAAGCCTCTAGGTTGGGCCCTAATCCAAGGGTTCTAGCCCTCTTAAACTAACACATATGTAGATCAGCAAAATGCCTTTCATTAACAGAATATAGAGTAAAAATACATAATATCAAAATGGATATAACAATCTCAAGTACTCAACCTTCAATAACTCTTCCTTTCTCCAAGAGTTTGAATCCTAATGAGCCCTTAGGCCTATTCATTTGTACAAAAAGTGACTAAAGGGAACTCCCTTGAGAGGAGGATTGTTTCCCTCCAAAATCTTGAAATTGGTGGATTTAGTTCCCTTAGATCTCCACATTCACTTGATTTCATCGAATACCAGTGGACTTCAAGATGTTCGTGAGGAATATTGGGACTCAAGTTGATTTGGAGAGTTAATGTAGCGAGAAAGCCTCCTATATTATCTCTAGATGCCTCCGATGAGCCCCTGCATAGTAAATGTCTCCCAAAAATGCTTCTTTTTCCTACATATTAACCACATTCAACCATGAAATATGACAAGCACCCTTTAGTCTCCCTACTTAGCACATTATGGCTAAGAAATGTAAATTAATGTGAGAAAAATAAAGTTTAAGGGAAGGAGGATAGCACATTGGGCTTCAAAATATACTTATTAATGGGACCCATCAAAATTGAATGATGCTCTGCAAATTATAGGATTTACATGGCTCTCAACGCTTCACCTGTGTAGTCTCATAATTCTCCTCTAATAGACTTGGGCCCTAATCAAGTTTCCCGACCCATGATGAAAACCATATGTCAATCATATACAATTTCTAGTGCTGCATCTTCACCATTAGGTACAATAATTGTTAATGCATCTAAGTGGATCAAGCTTGTTATTCAAGGGAAAATTGACACTTCATACATGGTTTCCCTCCAAATTTGGGGCTTTTATCACGTAATGGAGTTACCTCCCTAGGTAGGAGTGGCTAATGGACAAACCTATTAGGTGTTCCCAACCCCTAAGGGGAAAGACAGGTCCTTGGTACATCCTTCAAACAATAGGTGTTGTGTCAATAATGATGTAACATAAGGGAAAAATGGGTGTTAGGGCAAAATTCCATGGTCAAAGTACAAATGTGAGGAGGGTGCAATCATGGATGCATGAGTTACCTTAACCTTTGCTTTTACACCCCTCTTATTTCCTTTTCCTTTTTATTGATTTTTATTTTTATTACTACGCAAATCTCCATGAAATGAGAGCATGATTTGAATGATGTGTAGAAGTGGTAAACCCCTTAGTGGCGGGGAAATTCATCACTCACCAAGGGTTGGGACATGCAAGGGTTCCTTTCCATGATGTGATAGGGAAATTAGCCCCAAGAATTGGGTGATGGCCATAATGATAAGGGGTAGAGCTTATGCTTGGCTTTTGACCACGTGCTAATGTTAATGTCTTGGCCATATTTTGCATTTTATAATTTTCATCCTTTTGTTTCTTGATTGTGGCCATGGTATGCTCTTTCCTTTTCTTTTCATTGCATCAACCTCCCGGAGTAAAATTTCTAGGTCTGACCCAGATATGTGGAAAAGAGGAGGGGGTGTTCTAAATCCTAGTGGACCCAGAGATGGGAGGTCGAGTATAAGGCTTGTATTGCATGGAGGGAGGTGATAAGTATGGAATGCGGAAAACATGAACACACTATCTCAATCAATGTTTCCAAAGTAGTTCCCTTCATAAAGCCGTGGGCCATTAGGGAGTTCTCACTGGACTAGGATTGAAGATTCACCCCCCATTTAAGGTGAGGGAATAAAACAATGGTTGAAGCCCTTACTTATTCCAAGTCACCCTAATAATATATGCCAAATGCCTAAATGAAAAACAAGCCTAAGAACCTGATTTCATAATGAATAAAGTACATCTTGGGCTGGATTTCCCACCTTCCAACATGTGCTCTTGAAAAATGGGTGAGGAAACATACAACCGATGCAGGTGGAGGAGATAATAATGACACATCACATTGGATACTTAGTGGTTGTTAGGGGCTACTGGCCACCAGTTGGATGAGATACTTAGGATAAAATTTCTCCTATGGGGTCACCCACTTTTGGTGGGTAATAGAACTGAAGTGGGTGAAATTTTATCTATAACATATGCCCCCAATGTATGAGGTTAGAACAGAAAATGATTGTAGAAATAAATGAAAATAATCTAAATGAGTTAGGCGGAGGGAGAGAACCACGAATGCAGAACCTGTATAGGGTTGAAAAAGTCATAATCAGGTACTTATAAAGTACATTCTTGAGGTAGACGTACCCCATACTCGATATTGAAATAATAAAGAATGGCCACCCACACAACATACTGCAAAATCATGTCATCAAGGACTAGTCATTATACAATGTGTAACAACACCCCTTACCCAACACCCAAAGTAGGATATGGTCACCATGCATACCCAATCCTCAAATTATTGTTATGGAAATGGAGTAATTTTTTTTTTTTTAATCTTTTCTAAACTCAGAATAACCATCACCATTACGTTCATTTCGTTGAGATGAATTTGGTGATATAAAATTTTGCCTCAATCCTATATATTGAGAAATATTTCCTCTTAAAGAGTAAGTCGTGCCACATCGTCTAACTACCATGTGGCATATCGCCATTGGCCTCCATGGTAGTTGGTATCTTTGACCAATCAACGTTGGCCTTCTTTTCTCATCCATTCAGAGCTCTTCATTGTTTCCGACGAATCCATTGGTCATGGAATATCCACGTCATCCTGAGGCCTTCATTATAGCTCTCCTTACACCTTCAGGATGACATCTAGGGACACATCATCCCGTTCTTCCATGCCGATAGTTCCTACAAAAAATTCTTGATAACCACTAGGGCCGTGTTGCTAGGCTAAAATTTGAATTGAGGCTGTATGGTGTCTTGATATCCTCATTGGTCCCCTTATCTGTTCTTATCTAGCACCATAATCTATCCCACATCACCCCTCTTCCTTCATCCTAGTGCATCCTTTGTTGCACCTCTTTAATTTTCTAGGCTCATAGCATTAGGATGACCTAGATGATGGGACCCCCTCTCTACCAATCGGGTATGTGCTCTACTAGCATGGTATGACTCACATCATCCTAGAAATCTCCTCCTGATGCTTACAATTGACTCCTCCTTTCAAAATTTTGAGGTGAGACCTCTGGGCCTATGTGGACTAGTGGGTCTCACCTCCATGAGATACTATTTTTGATTGGTCCAAGTGGCTCTACTCCCTACCAATGGGAATGATACTTCACTTCCAAGCTGTTGGCCTAGCTGGTCTGGTGCTATGCCAGCCTTGTCATTCCATCATGCCACTCCTTGCAAATGTTTCGGGGTGAAACCATTAGTTTTAATTAAAAGTCTTTACTTGAGATTCTTATTTCAAAGAGAGACAACATTTCTTTCTCCCACCAGGTTTTTCAAAAAAAAAAAACTCACACCAAACAATATCTTCATGCGAATTCGCATCATTTCCCTGCTCAAAATCTAGGTGTTATCAACACCTTAGCCACTCGGGCGTTACAAGTTTATGATGAAAAACACCTCAGTGATGAAAAAACCCTTCTCCTTGGTGTTTTTAATAAGAATGGTTATAGTAAGCTCCAGTGTCTTAGAGCCTTCTATAGGTTGAAAAAATTCCCTAGGATTAAAAATGATCTTAAAGATCGGTTTTCAGGGGTGCATCTTTTGTTTATCCAAGGAACCACAAACAAGATTGCTAAGATCCTGAAGAAGCATAAGATTCCTTCAAGATTTAGGCCCCTAAAGACTATCCGAAGCTCCTTAAGATCAGTGAAGGACCCTGTGAACCCTAAAGATGGGAAATGTGTTTATGTCATCCCTTGTTCTTATGAGACTTCATACATTGGTGAAACTGACAACTCAATTAATAAGAGGATTTTTGAGCACACAACTGGCATAAAACATGGAAGGTACCACTCCTCTACTTTGGCTTTACATGTAGAAAAGACAAACGATCACATCCACATTGAAGAGTCAAGGGTCATTGCAAGGATTGATCATTTTCATCACTGTAAGTTTAGGGAAGCCTTGGAAATTGAAAGGAGGTCTATCAATTTGAATAGAGACGATGGTTGGAGTATTAGCAGGTGTTGGATTCCTACCTTATATTCCTAAGTTTTTATAATATTTAATTATTTATCTTATTTTTTATTTTAATTAGAATTTTTGGTATTCCTTTATTTCTTATTTATTTACTTTTTTTTTACCATACTTTTTTTGGTTGGATGTAAATAATAAAAGTGAATTAATTCACTATTTTGATTTAAATTTTATTTTTTCGTTTTCTTATTACTATTTTTAGTTTTATTGTTTAGAATAGTTAAATTCGGCATTATTATTTTTAATTTGTTTATTTATTTAATTTATTTTTATTTTTTCCATTTCTTATTACTATTTTTCAGTTTTATTATTTAGAATAATTAAGTTTGACCTTATTATTAATGAGCTTCGTTTTGATGATTATATAATAATAATAAAATTAATTTAATTCTTTATTTACAACTATTTCTATCTATTGCTTTATCTTAATTACAAAAATTGTTTATTAATTAATCATAATTCTTTAGTCAAAACTAGTTGTTATATTCTAATGACTAGAAAACATCTCTCTTTATCTATTTAATCTAATGCCATGATCAGTTTCTCCATCTTGTCCTGAAGATGAACCACACTAGATGGTTCGAAACACATAGACTTATAGTTTCTTTATGTGATTTTTACTGAAAGATCTCTCAACAATTTGGATGATTCCCGACCAATAGCACCATTACAATGATGCATGCCCTACCACACTCCGACCTTATGTCATCCTGTAAGGCCTTTCCCGACACATTCGATTATTGCACCCAAATGTTCCTCAGGGGTGAGACTTCTAGGGTGACATCTTCCCACCCTTGTGTTCCCAATGCTTCCTAGTGCGCCTCCCTTGTATTCTTCTATGCTAAACTTCTGGCGAATAGCATGACTGTCGGGTACACATCATCATGCCCACATCATCCAAGCACTTTATCATGGTGCCTTTGTTTACAAATCCTTTTAAATCACCCAAATGTGGTAACTTCCGCACATGCTCCTTGCTCTTGATTAGTACACATGGTGATTCCAACTCATCATCCCGCTCGTTCTATCATGGAATTTTCTATTGCATCCTCCCTTATGCCTCAGGTTTCATTACAACGGGGTGTCATGTCAAGGGGTCCATCTCTGACCAATAGAATAATCGTCCGGATGGCATGCCACCCAGCTCATCCCACTAATGCACATATCATACTTCGTTATTTCTTACAGGCTAGAGGCTCTGGGTTATGTTAGCGACTTTCATCCAATCGTGATAAGGGAAAAATCTGTTTGCATCGATGCTAGGTGTCCATGCCTAGGGTCCCCATGATTAAAGGGTAAGGTCGTTGGATTAATTATAAGCCTGAGTCTCTACCCTCCCTCACATTGACATTTCTCTAGGTAGAACCTCTTCATTCAAACATGGTTTCTCTTGCTGCTTGGCTGGACTTAAAAGAGAAACAAATCCCTCAATGCTAACACAATTCCTTATGAATGGATTCACATACATATAGGCAGTAATCTCTCTCTCTCTCTCTCCCCCACTATATATATATATATATAATATATATATATATATATATATATAGATATATAGGCTCTATCAACACATGCATTGTCCATGTAACCATTATTCATTGATAAAAGAGGTTCTTATGTCAGTCTTTGTCACATTATCGGTTCAGATCTTTGTATAAGTTTTTAATATCTTCAAGGCTTTATTGTACATGTTATTTATTCAGTTACAATGGAGCACATTCAAATATTTCTTAAGCACAATATTTCAATTTAGAGATGTAACCTAATCCTTCTTATTAAGTGTATACATTTCATCTTATCTCATTTATAACCTTAAGGACCAAATGCGGTCATGATCCAAAATGGATTTGGGATAGACTCCTAAGTCTAAGTGTTCCTCACAGATGAAAATGAAAGTCCAAGGAAGTTCTTGGAAATAGCCCCATTATACAGATATTTTCCTCCTGAATCTTTTGTAACTTGAATGGGCAAAAATGGACTTAGGATGCAGAAGTTATCGCAGAAAGAAGATGCCCCTTGTTCTTTAGAAAAAGAGGCAAAATCCCCTAAAATGGGAAAAAAACCCTTATAAAGGGAAATCACATTGGAGAGGGTCCAAGAGTGGACTTAAACAGAAAGGGGAAGAGACACCTAATTTCCAGTCCCCGACATATCGGGTCGGAGGCAGGCACATGCGCATGATATGAGGTGGGACCCGGGTTGAGTGATATTGCGATCGCCGATATGCCGCATCGCAATATCACCTCACAGTGATGTAAAAGGGGTGATAACGCCAGACCCAACGGACTTAATAGGCATGGTTTGGTAAGTTTTTAGTTTCGGAAAAAGGGAATTTCCCGTGTATAAGCACATTTCAACATAAAAACTGAAATACAAAGGAAAAAGCCCCCAAAGCAATACAACCGAACCCGAAGGGGAATTAAAGGCGCGATTTATAAAATTTGAGTTCCATAAGCAGGATTTCGAGTGGGCCTCAAGCGGTAGATGGTATTGGGCCCGCTCTGCCTAATCCCATGCAACGAACGACGCGTGGCTGGCAGAGGAGAGAGGAAAACCACCTTTTCGGGTGGGGAACCGCTGTACCCTTAAGCCGCCCGAGATCGCATATGGGCTGTTGGATCGAGGATCTCATAGATTGATGGTGGCACTTGTGGTAGTAGCCAAAGCCAGACGCGATGTGATTATAGGGGCGATTGCGATATATTTTGAAGTCTGGTATGACGAATTTTGCGGGTTTTTCATCGTTTTCCCATGTATTTGGGATTTTGCCCAATACACTAATGCGATGCGATATACTGCCTAATGGCAGACCTGATAGGGATTTTAGAGGCAATTGAAGGGAATTTCACGTCCGATAATCACGCCCGATAGTGTATTTATGGACATTCTCTGTGTAATGAGATTTTCACTATTTTGGGTTTTTGCCCATGAAATGGCCTGATTCCTTTTGTGACCGCTCCTGATCATCATGCCATGCTGCAATAGGTGTTTTCACAGGAAATGATGCATTTTGAAGCCATGGAGCCACAAAGCCAGATGGCCAGTCTAACTGATAGGGAGTAGAGAAGCCGTAGAGCCACAAAGGGATAATGAATTGCAGAGAAACAGCTGGGGTAGCCAAAAAACCAGAAAATGACCTCAAAGGACACAGAGAGCTCAATTGAGAGAGGGGGAGCACAGAAAGCTAGGCCAAAGCAAAAAAGGACAGAGGCAAGAGAGTGAAAATCGAAGAGCCAGAGCGAGAGCCGAGGGCCAGAAAGCCGAGAGCTTCAAAGGTAGGGATAAGATGGTGTCTAAACCCATTGTTTCTGTGTAAAGCAGTGGAGTTGAGCCAAGAGCTTGTAAAAGGACTGTTGCCATAATCCCAAAGAGCCTAGTTGAGTTGACTAGAGCTCATGGAGATGTAGCCCAAGAGTTTTGGGTGAAGTCCTAATTAAATTTCCGTCTTATGTGTGTTGTTTTATTGCTGCATTATTTACTGTTATATGTATTTACATATCAACATTAGAAAATAAACTTAAAACACATAAACAGTTGACAATAAATATAAGCATACACCTTATTTTCAAGAACATATTTAATTCCACATTGGTTAATCATAAAGACTTGGGAATACTTAAGCTTTGGAAGTGGGAGAGGTTCTTGTAAGTTAGACAAGAAGTCTAAGTGCCCCATTTTCATATCAGGTGGTATCAGAGCTTGAGATTGATTAACCCCACCTTCAAAGAAGGTTATATCAGAATGCTTGATTGACAGAGCAAAGGTTTCTTGTCTAAAAGGTGTTTAAATAGTCAGAGGTTTATTATATGCTTGTTTGCAGACTGACTATTGTTTGAGTTTGCAGAGGTGAAGGGAAAGCTATTGATAGCTCAATCTAGGAAGGACAAGAAGGAAGAAGGGCTGAAGGCATTCTTCTATCCCAAAGGACCTCAAGGCAATCCTTAAAGCATAAGAGGTTTGTTTCAAAATGTTTCTTAAATAAGATCTTTATTGATTTTGTTTGAAGTTCTTTTGTTCATTGGTATAATGAAAACCTCTACAAGTGAGTCCTCAAACTCCTCTTGCATCACAAGACTCTTTGATGAAGACATAAAGCAAGACTTGTTCATTATCATGGGCAAGGTAAGAGAAATGTGTGAGGATGGAAGGAAGAGCAACATACTTAGAGAACAGTTGAATTCCATGAAGGAAGAGAAGCAGTTGTTTTCAGACAGACTGCAAGAGATGGAGAGGCAACTTCATATTGCAAATATGAACCTGAAAAGGATGCATGAGTTGGAGTCACAACTCTTTATTTCCAATGAAACCTTGGTCAAGTATTAGCTTGAAGAAGAGGTAAACCATTCTAGTTGGTGTTCAAATTCCTCTCAGAATGCTTATATTGGTTCTTTTGAAAAACATTCTAGAAGCATAGGTTCAAAGCTAATGTCCAAGATGGGCTATGAAGGAAAGGGCTTGGGAAAGCATCCACAAGGTATTATTGAACCAATAATGGTTGAGGAAAGGCCTAAGTATTTGGGTCTTGGATATGGACAATGTTATCTTAAAATCTGACCCTGGAAGGCTGCTGACCAGGAAAACCTTAAGTAACTATTTCAAACCTACTTTAGGCCGAGGCTTAGCCTCCCCAACCTGAGAGGGCTCTCTCAAAGGATTAATGATTTTTGATTAAGATTAAGATGGCTAACTCTTGTAAAACAAAGATAGAAAAATGAGAGTGGTGGAAACACAATTAGAGATTATCCATTGGGCTTATGGAGTCAAAACAGTTTCAACATAACAATGATATCAACCTTACATAGAAGTTAGGACATTTAGAATTCAACCATTCAGAATACACCAGAAACATATAGGACAACACAGTTTATAAATATTTGAAGGAAATTAGAGCAAAATCAGTGATTTCTAATTAATCACACATCTATACCACTGCAGATACTGAGGAAAGGATAATACACAACATTTTGAACAATAAATTCCTTCTGATACCTGAGAAGTAAAGCCAAGTATTGTATTACTAAAACAGAGTTTTTACATAATGCCAAATATCAGAGCTTTTTTTTAATAAATTTCCAACCCTTGTTACATTTCTCTCTCTCCTATACATATAATTCTTGAGATTCCTGCTCCAACATGAGGGGAACTCGAATTCTTCCTACGATGACACCTACTAACATTTAAAACTAACTAATAAATACAACTGACTGCAAACTAGCAATTTTAGAGACCTAAGACAATTAAGATTCTAACTCTTCATCACGTTGGTAGTAGCATTAAATACAATCCAAACTCGTTCTTTGACAGATGGCCTTCGTTAGTTTAGCTTTGGTGGATGTTTGAAATTTCCTGCTGGCCCTTAATATCACATCTCTCAACTGCTGCTGAAAAGTAGGAAACTGCCCCTGTTTTTCTTCTTTTGGTTTCCTCAAGGATATTCAAAACCAATTAACCATGTCCTTCTTCTTTGATTATACAAAAATGTGCTAGAGTGCCACGTTATTTATGTGCTGTCGACCTTTCCCATGTGTGAAGACAAAACCTCCTCCAAGCTGTCTGAGATATCATGAACTATAGTAACTGTGATCACTTTATAACAAAAAGTTTAGAGTTCAAATATATGTTTCCTCCACTTGTTTTTCCCTTGTTGAATGTTGACACCTTTCAAATAATCCTTTGAAGAGATTCCTTTTCAAAAAGATTTCTGCTTGATTACCAAAAATTGGTCGGCTGAGTTTAATTATGCAGCTACAGCAGTTTCGTAGCACGCTACGAAACTGCTGTGTAATCACAAAACACAGTTTGAATGCCAAAATTCGACTGTCTTGAGCCTCTTTATATTGAAATGTCCTTTTCATGGAATTCCTGCAACATGAATATTCTATCTCATTGGTATTCACGGAACAAGAAAACCATATCATGATAATAATCAGTTAACGCTGACAATGACCATTGCAATGTACAACACTTTGATCACATATGGGAAATATTGTAGCCAGTTTCAGGTATCATGCAGCTGACTGAAAAAAAAAAATATTGATCATCCACATGAGCAACCTTTAGACAAAACTATAGTGTAATAAGATAAAACCGCCCAGAGTAAAGATACACTTCCTCCTACATGAAATCTATGATCAACTAGCAGAAGAAAAGCATCGGGTATTGAGAAGATGTGAACCAACTCAATTCAGTTCAAAAATTCCCCTTACATCTCCAATGATTTCATATTTGTCTTGAAGTTCTCTTAAACAGTTGATTAGATGATCACCCACAACAACGTTATGTTCTTGTCGTTTTTTCTTTGTCTAAAAATTTTAGCACAGCATGGCCGCCAGCAGTACTGACTAGATTTCCACCAAAAGTAACACAGTGTGATCGTTGTGTTAAAACTTGGGCAATTTCTGGAGTTGTTACAACAACACCAATAGGAAGGCCATTCCCAATATCCTTGGCCACAGTTACAATGTCAGGGATAACACCTTGTGTTTCAAAGCCCTAGTAATGACTTTCCCTACTACCAAATCCTGTCTGAGCCTCATCAGATATACAAAAACCTCCAGCTTTTTGGACAATATAATTCCATCCAATGTTGAGAAATCTTTTGCTCCCAAACATTTTTCTACATCCAAGTATAACCATTTCATCCATTCACCCACGAATCAGAAGGCATAAGCTGTAGCCAGCAAGGGAAAGAGCCTGTTTTGCTGAGTCTTGTAATCAATTACCTGAATTTCAGGACCACCAGCCTGTGAACCAAATTGTCGTCTGACAACAATGTATCTCATAACAATGTATCTCACAACAATGCAAACTACCCGGGAGAGGTAATTAGAAGCATCTGAGACAGTTGTTTGTCGCACATAAACCATGGTTCCATAAGAAGTTGCCTAGGGACATCAGAATGCAGATATTTTCCTTCCCTAGTAACTTTAGAAAGCCACATTAGCATTTGCTTGCGTGGTATCCGAACATGGTCAAAATTTAGCAGCCCATTATCCATGGTATTATATGCACCATTTCCAAACTTCATACCCATATCAGCAACTGTAATTCCTGAAAGTGATTGGTGATCTTCAAGACTGTGTATTTGAACAATGAAACCATGCACACCATAATCCTGACCATCAGTTATGAGGTGAGCATATACAATTGATTGTGTTGATACTTAAGCTGCTCGCAATAATCCAAGTGCTAGTTCTACGACTCCACCAACACCCTATATAGTTTCTGCAATAAAGCTAGCAATAGTCCAGTGGCTCCAAAAGTAGGTACGCCTTCTAGTGCAAGAGTATGGAAATGCTTGAAAAGCCCAAAATAATCTGCTGCACCCAAAGGTTTTTCAGAGAGATCTTCAAACTAGAAATAAGCACAAACATTGGCTCCCAAAAGGAATTTGTAATGTCCGTCCCATGACAACTTCAACAGTTGTTGGAGTGGCCATATATCCATTTATCAATTTTTGAAATTTTTCTTTGAGCAAACGAGAAGAATCTTTGCCACAAAAATGCAATCCTTTCTGAGCTGAAGTGAGCTTTCGATAGTTAGTGGAAAATCCAATCTCATGAACAACACATCGCTCGACCACCTTCATATAAATTATCAGGAGACCTGTTGGAAGTGGAAACCAAGATAATTCCTTTGTTAAATAAATGTCTAAACATCCGATTCAAGATCAATGCATCTGCCACATCTGTTACCATGAACTCATCAATGCACAACAGAATTGCTTCACTTGAAATATCATTAGCAACAACATCCAAAGGATCACTTAGACCTTTTTGCTTTTGAAGAAGGCTATGTACATCCAACATAAAATCATGGAAGTGAATTCTCTTTTTCCTCCAAGATTCAGGCAGTTTCTCATAGAAAATGTCCATTAACATTGTTTTGCCTGTGCCTACCCCACCATATAGGTACAAACCAAAAACAGGTGACAAAGAAGCTTGTGGCTTTATGAATGAGAACCAGTTGTTGGATTTATTAGAAGATGTGGATCTTTCCAATCCATAAGATTCATCTGCATCTACCAGCTCATCATATAATATCTGGAGAGCTCTGAGGGTCTCTTCCTGACATGTGTCATGTGCCATGAGTTCTCCCATTGCTATCCACCTTTCATACTCTATTAGAGGACCCCCTCTCTCCACATATTTGCTTGAATCTTTGGCTGTAGATGACAGCAAGGTCCTTGAAGTTATAACCTGTTGTAAGCCTATGCTAATTTCCTTCTCCCCGAGAGGACTGTAAGATGTCAAAAATACCGAGGATGAGTGCGATTTCACAACCAACCTTTCTCCCCTGCTTATGCACCCATCAAATCCACCCACTTGTGCACACCGATATATTGATCTTGCATGATAGGCTGCTCTTAGCAAAGAAACATCATCATGATTGTGAACACTCGACTCCTTTTCGAAACTTGCAACCTGTGCGTACCAAGACACATAATGACCTAATGATGAGGATAAGTGGTTGAATTGACAGGTAAAGTTCAAGAAGTGATACATGGTGTTGAAACATTAACAGATTTTATTTTTGCGCTACGAAAACTCCTAGACAGTTTTGTAGCGCATAAGAACCTTGAAACAAGTTTTGACATATGATGTTCATGTGAGCTATGAGACCAATGATTGACTAAGACAGAGAATTGACCCCTTTTGACATACCAACAAGATTCTTAACAAGACTCCTATTCAAAATATTAGACTCTAAAACAACATGAAAAGACCAGACCAAGACTGACACCAACCTTTGACAAATTGAAAAAAAAAAATTGAAATTTTTTCTTAAGTGATAACAGTTGAAATTTTTTCTTAAGTGATAACAGACAGTCTTATGGAGAGAGTTCCGAAGCTGCCATGAAGGCCATTGAAACAGTTCCAAGAAGAATTTTCATTGTAGTTCCTCTACCTCAAGAGTGTGAAGATTGTATTCAGGAGGAATGCAACAGCTTGAAACATTATTTGCAGGATGTAGGTGTTAAAAAGCACACGCTTGAACCAGAGAGTTGTGGAAACTCTAACAGCCTTGAAGAGATTGATGGTGTTCCAAAGGGAGCCACTTCTTCATTTGCTTCTCCTCATCATCAAGGCAATAAAGGTGAAAGAGGCAGGTATAAATATGGTTCTAAACATATTCCTTTTGATTTTGCAAAACATGGTAAATTTCCACATAAGCATGGGAAAAGAATTGCATGTTCCTTTTGTGGTTTGGACAACCATCATGTTTCTAGATGTTGGAAGAGAATGGCAACATACAAGAAAATTTTGAAGGAAAAGAAGCAAGGAGCCAAAGGTCCATTGGACAAGGCAAATCATGCTGTCAAGAGGATGCACATGTGTTGCACTTACTGCCATAAGCAAGGGCATCTTGCTGAAAGGCATTGGACTCTGAATCCAATAATGCTTCCAAAAAAATTGAAGAAGGTGGAAAGGGAAGATGGAAGAAATGGAAAGGAAGTTTCCATGGATGATGTGTTTCAGAATGATTCACATTTTGATGCTGATGTGTAGATAAAGGAAAGACCTTTGAACTGGATTGGTAAGAAATGGTTAGAGTTCTTTTCCAATTAAGGATTTCATGTCTATTGATGCATCTATTTGCATTTCTTTATTGATGAGATGCAAGTTGCAGGATTTTACCAAGATGGTGAATGGAAAGAGGTTGAGTAGGAGACTCACTTTGTTGATGCAACATTGTATTTCATTTTAGCTTTGAAAGTACAGTGTGCTTAAGTGAAAGTTGAAGGATGAAATGCATGCATAAGCATGATGTGCATGAACACATGGACGTTGATGTTTTCCTTGTATTTGAACATGTATGTGTAATTAACTTGCCAGGTTGATTGCTTTGACATGCATGTGATGCAATGTTGACTTGAGAGAAGTTAACTTGGTCTCCAAGATGGAGATAGTGATGAAGTGTTTCATCTTTTGAAAAGAGTCCTAATGGTCTTCCTTCTACATGCTTGACTTGAAGGGTCATTTGTTTTAAAGGCATGTTTTGTGGGCTTGTTGTCTAGTCCATCATTTGTATGCAGATGTAAGACATGGAGGTGTTCACAAGATGTGAAATTTGTTTCTTTGTTGAAGCAGGAGTTTATGCCATCGAGTTGTTGTCTGTATTTCTGTTGTTGTTAACAGTTGCTGTTGACAGCTTATCAAACAGGTACAAACGAAAGTTTTTTGGAGCAGGTGTACTTCACATTTGTTTGAGCCACCTTGGATCAATGATCAAGGTAGAGAATTTCAAACTACCTTCTGTGACCATCTAAGCAAGATTTCTGCAGGAAGGCAAGGAGGAAGGTAATTCTTCCCAGGAGGACTAGCACATCCAGGAAGGAGAGTGGTCAAAGGCTTTGGTTCAGAGGCACTATGCAAGGAAAAGTGTAGTGAGGCTAAAAGAAGAGGGTGCTGTTACTCTCATTTATTGTTCAAATCAATATATCAGTCTTTTGGAGACCAAAAGTTCTTTTAGTGGGAAGGCGTGATCCAAAATGGATTTTGGATAGATTCCTAAGTCTAAGTGTTCCTCACATATGAAAATGAAAGTCCAAGGAAGTTCCTAGAAATAACCCCATTGCAGATATCTTTTCATTCTGAATCTACTACAACTTGAATGGGAAAAAATGGATTGAGGATGCAGAAGTTATCGCAGAAAGAATATGCCCTTTTTTCTTTAAAAAAAGAGGCAAAATCCCTTAAAATGGGCAAACAATCCTTATAAAAGGAAATCGTGTCGGAGAGGGTCCAAGAGTGGACTTAGGCGGAAAGGGGAAGAGGCCCTCGATTGCTGATCCCTGACATATCAGGTCGTAGATAGGCACATATGCATGATATGAGGTAGGACCTGGGCTAAGCGATATTGCAATCGCTGAAATCGGTGGATCGACATCGGCGATGCCACGAGGCAAAGAACGGAACCCCGGGCCAAAGCGACTTGCGATTACGGTATATCGCATTGCAACGTCGCCTTGTAGTGATGTAAAAGGGGTGATAACGCCGGACCTGACGGACTTAATATGCGCGGTTTGATATGTTTTGAGTTTCGGAAAAAGGGACTTTGTTGTGTATAAGCGGGTTTCGGCATAAAAATTGAAATACAAAGGAAAAATCCCCCAAAGCGATACAGCCAGACCCGAAGGGGAATTAAAGGCGCGATTTATAAAATTTGAGTTCCGTAAGCAAGATTTCAGGCGGGCCTCAAGTGGTAAATGGTATTAGGTCGGCTCCACCCGATCCCATGCAACGAACGACATGTGGTTGGCGGAGGAGAGAGGAAAACCGACTTTTTGGGTGGGCAACCTCTGTACCCTTAAGCCACCCGAGATCGCATATGGGCCATTGGATCAGTGATCCTGTAGATCGATGATGGGGCTTGCGATAGCAGCCAAAGGCAGACCTGATGTGATTATAGGGGCGATTGCGATATATTTTGAAGTTCGATAGGACGAATTTTGTTAGGTTTTTCATTGTTTTCCCGTGTATTTGGGGTTTTTCCCAATACACTAATGTGATGCAACATACTATCTAATGGAAGACTCGATAGGGATTTTAGGGGAAATTTAAGGGAATTTCACATCCGATAATAATGCCCGATAATGTATTTGTGAAAATTCTCTGTGTAATGAGATTTTCACTATTTTTGGGGTTTTGCCTATGAAACGGCCCCAATTCCTTTTGTAACCGCTCTTAATCATCATGCCACACTGTAGCAGACGTTTAAGAGGTAATGATGCATTTTGAAGCCACAAAGCCAAAGAGCCAGATGGCCAGTCTAACTGTTAGGGAGAAGATAAGCCATAGAGCCACAGAGGGATACTGAACTGCAGAGAAATGGATGGGGTAGCCAAAAAGCCAGAAAATGACCTCAAAGGAGGTAGAGAGCTCAATTGAGAGAGGGGGAGCACACAAATCTAGGTCAAAGCAAAAAAGGGCAAAGGCATGAGAGAAAAAACTGAAGAGCCAGAGAGAGAGCCGAGGGCCAAAAAGCCGAGAGCTTCAGAGCCAGGGATAAGATGGTGTCTAAACCCATTGTTTATGTGTAAAGTAGTGGAGTTGAGCCAGGAACTTGTAAAAGGACTGTTGCCATAATCCTAGAGAGCCTAGTTGAGTTGACTAGAGCTCATGGAGACGTAGCCCAAGAGTTTTGGGTGATCTCCTAATTAAATTGTTGTCTTATGTGTGTTGTTTTATTTGTGCATTGTATCTACTACATTATTTACTGTATGTATTTACATATCAGTATCAACAAATAAACTTAAAACACATAAACATTCGACAATAAACATAAGCATACACCTTATTTTCAAGCACATATTTAATTCCGCATTGGTTAATCATAAATACTTGGGAATATTTAAGCTTTGGAAGTGGGAGAGGTTCTTGTAAGTTAGACAAGAAGCCTAAGTGCCCCATTTTCAAATCAGGTCAACGTCTATCTATGAGAGATATGAGATTTTCATGCACTCAATAGGGATGAAAAGTTAGGATAAATATAGGAATGGAAACTAGGTCATTCAACCCTATGAAACCATCCCTCGCACAATGTTAGTATTTATAGGAGACTGCAACAATAGAAATTATGCCTCTGTAACATGAATGGATCCTTGCGCTGCTTACAATCAAGAAAATGCATACATATTGTTTGAAAAAATCTCTAGCTGATCATTATAAATAGTGTTAGCTCATCAATCATAACTTCATTGTTGGATTACAACAACTCTTTAGTAGAGCCAAGCAATATATTAGTTAGCCTATATAAGCAATGAAACTCAACCCAAGTTTCAAATAGGAAGAGCATAATCTAACATCATAATATGAATACTTTTTGTTGGCCATTAAGAACAATAAACACTCATATTGGTTCACATGTCCTTACATGGATCATATCCACCCATTCAACATATAAACACAAGTGAGTAGACTTTTCATGCAAATCATAAACATATCAACCATTGGCATTTCAAAATGAAAACCATACAAGGTTGCACACAAGATAAATTATCTTGGATTTATAATGAATATGGGAATATGAGTTTGGGACTTGAACTCTTTTCCCAACCATAGACAAGGTGTAGCCAATCTACTTGAAACTAGCACCCTCGAGCTAGATTCCAAGGGTTTGAGGTGGTATTTCTGAAGGAAATAAACACCAATCCACCAGTTGAAAGAGGGACTTTAGAGGTTCTTCTTCCTCCACCCACAAGCTTCTCAACAACCCACAAATACACAGGGAGCTCTAAAGGCCAACTACCTCCACCATCTAGTTATCTAATGAAGGACAAACAATACTCAGAGAAAACTAGATGATAGTTTCCTCTCCCCTCTTCTATGCTGCCTCCTACAGGTCGATTCTCCTTTTTTTTCTATGAAAAATTCAAACTCTTTGAGGTTGCTACCCACTTCTCCTCAACAAGTGCCTCCTGCAACACAACCTATTTCCTGTAGAATTCAAGCCCTCTTTTCTCGCTCCATTGTGAGGTATATTTCTCTTTTTTTAATCTGCTCGATTCCCTCTCTCCCAACGTAGTGATCCATATCTCCATGAATGAGAACGAGTCCTCCCTCCTCTGTCTGTGAGCAACTTCCTCCATTCTCTTTCTTTTGCTACTGCCTAGTTCCCTACCAACACTCTGTCTCTCATTAATTCTCCTGTCCTTTTGCTGTTTGTTTTTCCTAGTTGTGGTTTCCAAGCTAGCATGGTCTTGTCCCTGGTGTTGCAGCCTAATTAATTTCCAATAGTAGTACCATTCCATAGACCATCCCTGTGCATTTAAATCTCAATAACCAACCTTTAATGATTGTCAGATACTTCATATTTTTTCTTCCTTTAGCAAGTAAGTTGAATTTCCCAAGCAATTTGACCTTCCCACACCTCTTGGAATCTATGTCCCTTACTCAAAAAATTTAATTTTTGGAATTCAATCATATGATGAGATTACATGTCCAAATCGAGCCATCCATGGCTAGGATATTATAGACCCATTCCCCTTGGGGGAACACTGTCCTCGGTGTTCTTTGTCCCTATACACACAAGAAACATACTAAATAAAGAAACAAAAACACATTGTCTTTAGATATTTATATTTATATATATTTACCACATTTAAATATATTTACATGTCACATATTCACTGTTGCATGCCCACTAACTAAGAAATTATAAAATAAAATTTAAATAATATCAAGGACTTTTTGTGGCTCTTTGCAATTTCCTAGTGCTTTTGCTGCACCAAATTTGGCTTGGATTTTTTCCTTTGGTCTCGAAGGTAGCATGACTTCAATATCTAACACTGTCTTTCTTTGCACTCTTGTTCCATCAATGAACATTTATCGACTCATTGCTTCCCATTACAACCCCAATGTGCTTCTGATTCCAATCATCTATGCTCATGACCAAGAAACCCAATTCATTTTCCTACCTTCCCTTCTCTACTTCTTAGTCCCTCAGGAAATTTAGGTTACCCCCTCTCCATGAAGTCACTGACCTTCCAAGTTTAGGTATCCCCCTTCTCTGCTTCTCAGTCGCTCGGGCGATCCATTCCTTGGAAAGGCTTCCTCACATCGGAAGGAGTTCAAATTCAAGGCACATCATTTCCTTCAAAACTACCATACGGTCATAGCATGCTTCATGGAAATCAATTGACAAAATTGGTGTTAGTGTATCAAAATGGACACATTCTCGAAGTCTTTAGTCAACATGCCACTGCAAATTTTATATATTTAAACTACAACTATTTATCTTGTAGCCAAGTCCCTCCACCCAACTAGGCAATTTCATGCTTTCTTGCACCATATCACATATTCCTCCATAAGTTCCATAATTAAGTAAAGGTAATTATTTTAAATCATACCTCATTGGTAGTTCATTCATGAGGTGAAGCTGGAATTATCCTTTAATTCCTATTAGAACAAAATCAGGTAAAACCCAACCATCATAAATCAGATCATTGAATTCAGATTCATAAAACAAAATCTCTAAAGTGATGAAATATTGATACTTATCTTGGTTTGCTTCTTACTACTTGCTTTACATACACTAAATTGGTAGCCAATTGGGCAAGCACTCAGTGCATCCCTTTCACTTTAACCACGTACACACACCAGATTGGTTTCCGGTCAGCAAGCATCTAGTGCCTTATGTTCACTATAACCACATACAAACACCAAATTTATTTCCCATTGACAAGCATCTAGTTCCTTATCTTCACTTTAACCATGTACACACACCAGATTGATTATTCGTCGATAAGCATACAATGCCTTCTCTTCACTTCAATCTCATATGCACACCAAATTGGTTTCCCATTGGCAAGCATCTAGTGCCTTCTCTTATCATTGATTTAAAATTTACTAAGTGACTGATCGAACTCAAGATGAGCGCTCAAGCCCAATTGCTATCCGACGATTATGGGAACTACCAAAATAAGTAGTATTCTATCAATAGGAATATAGGTGTATTTCACACCAATGTAGGCCCAGGAAGTCCCATACATGTATGAACGCTTTTGCACATACAAAACAGTTAGGACCAAACAGTCCCATACTTGCCTATCTTGAACACATAAACACAACAAACATGCCGAGACAATCCCATAACTATCTACCTTGAACACATAAACACAACACATAGGTCAAGGCAATCCCATACCTTCCTTTCCTGAACACATTACACACCACACACTTATACACATGGCACAACACAACACACGTAATATGAATTTACCCTATTCCCATGCACAACACATGCACATGTACAATAGAAGCACATATACACATGAAATATCACATTACACAATATAAAAAATAATCCGGAGACCACCTTGTTTCTCATGACATATCACCATGTCACAATTAATCTAGATACCACCTTGTTTCCATGCATGTGAACCAAGTCATACTTCCTCATTCCCCCCTGCCATGTTCTTAGCCTTGACATGGGCATTGTTATCGCTCAAATTAGCAGGAGTCCTAGGAGGGTTTCCTACAGAGCAACTACTAGGTCGATGGAAACAATGGAGTAATAGCCCACTGTCACCTCAGCTAAGGCTCCCTTCTCTTTACGGACTTTCAATGATGGGAGGAGTCATTGTATATGAGGAATCATTATAATATATAGTTAATGATAAGATAAATAAGTGATTCATAGGCCTATCCATAAGAGAGACTCAACTAATTAGGTTTATTGCTTTAGAAGCAAGGTGATGGGCTCTCTAGGAAGGGATAAGAGGGCCTTTAAGGATAGGGTGTGAGAGTATGTCTTGTCAAGGTATTCCCTAGTCTCAGAAGGCCTTATGGATGCTTGAATTCTAAGTGATCAAGGCTATGGAGTTCATCACCCAATGAGGGGCTGTGGTGAAGTAAAATTATAGGTGTGGACACGAATGAATTCCTCTAGCCTGATAATGGGTATAACCACAATAGATACATTTTATGGAAGATTTCCTTAGGTTAGAACCAATCAATAGGGCTTACCTCTTAGTCACTTATCCTGCTTGATGATGTCCTCACTTGCTCGCTCCAGCAATCTCTCGCTTCCTTCTTCAAGCTCCTGAAACAAGTAAACAACAACAACACACAAACATAATAATAGACAAATTTCAATTCAACCTACTTAATATGTCAAGAAACATTAAGACACGAATATGTAATATTACAAAACATGTAGGAAATCAATCGATAGTTGCATATATTAGTATTCAAAGAGAGATTACAACCATTCGTCTTGACGTCACAGTCTTCCTCTGACAAGACCAGGTTCCCACACACTTGTGCTAGCACTTCATGATGGATTCAAACAACAATAGTTTAAAGACTCTTCCCTTTAGGCTTCAATCCAAACCAAACACACTTCACCCTCACACAACTAGATGGCTACAACTAGTAATATCTTTCTTTTCTAAAATAGTATATTCACACTCAACCAAAACTCTAACTGTGACTTTCACACCAGTCTGTGCTTGGGAAGAAGGGAGGTTTATATAGGAAAGATGGATGGGATATGGATCCTCTTCTCATGGGAGAAGGACTTATCCCTTGAGGTATTTCCATCATTACAGGGGAAAGGATCCCAAACAAACATCCTTGACCCCATCCGGCCAAACCATTTACCAGACTTCTGTTACGGAGCTTCTAGAGATGGAAGCTTCAGCTATAATTTAAAAAACTTTCCATAACAGGACTAGTGTGACTGGAACACAACTTAGTCACACCGATCAGCATGGGGAATAATGCTAATCTCTACACATCGGCGTTGGGGAGACAAAGGTCATTAGTGCCGGTCTTGTAAATTGGGCAAAACAAAAGTTTCAGGGGAAATGGTGCAAAAGGGAAATGATTTGCTCATGGAGAGGGACATAATGGGAGTTTCTCCATGAAGGTAAAGCATGCGGGGTTCATTGTAGAGGTCCTCCAGGATAAAGGAACGGGGAGTATAGGGACAGTGACAAAATGCTGTGTAACAGATGCACCCTAAAGCCTGAAAGTCGAGCCAGAGTGAGGGATGAAATGCTTTATAAATCAGTGCAGGGAACTTGTCTACCATTAGAAAACCTGCAAGCAAGTATAGATACATATACATAGAATGAAATCTCTGTCAAATGATACATGAATCATGGCATGGATGCAGCCATCCAAAGATCGATCATATAAATAGATCCAGGTATGGGAACAACCATCCATCAAGGAGGATCATAACGAAACCAAGGTATGGTCGCATCCATCCAATAATGAGAAGGATCACATATGATAACTCTTGGTCTGGTTGCAGTCAACCATCTGAAAGAGACATGCATATCATCATAACCATGTAACACTACTTTGCAACTTGGACTTTTGTGATCTAAGTCCAGGGTCTTGTGCTCCAACACGATCAGACCAAAGTACATATTCTAACATTTGAATAGATGTGTTGACATCGAACATGCTAGAAAGTCGCTTGATTACTAGTCAATGATGTAAACTGTTAACAAGCATGAGAGAAACCACCAATAATGACAATGGTCCTCAAGGTACTATTAGCATAATCCACAGAATGTGAATAGAGGAATTGAAGTCGAACACCCATGAAATCACTAGATCGAAAGACAATGATGTGAACTTGTCGTTGAGTGCGAAGAACTTGCCATTAGGGCATGCAAGCTCTAAGGTAATGGAAGGGAGTCTCTCGGTCAAGTTTCCAGATAATGATTTGAAGTTGACGGAAAGTAATCGTGTCAAAGGAGGACCATAATGAATCCCACATCATCGACGTGAGACGAGAGGATGAAAAATGAGTTTGGCTGACATAGAGAATCATAGGTAAGTGTAATTGTAGAAGGATAACTCTTGAACATATCAGTGACACAATTGGAAGTTTGGTAGCTTTTGGATCCATGGGATCAGTGGTCATGATGACGTGGAAGAGATCAAATGGAAGGAAAAAAAAAATGGCCCAAACCCAGGAAGGTCAATGATACAAAGGAGGATGTCCCAACCTGACACGA
Source organism: Pinus taeda (assembly GCA_000404065.3). Taxonomy (NCBI): domain Eukaryota; kingdom Viridiplantae; phylum Streptophyta; class Pinopsida; order Pinales; family Pinaceae; genus Pinus; species Pinus taeda. The sequence continues at coordinate 203,811 of APFE031538202.1, read as the reverse complement.
AGCAAAGAGTGTCATGTTCAAGAGTGAGCTGCCAACACAACTAATTAGATTTCCAAAATTTCCCCACCATTTCTGGCAGGTACCGCAATTATTTTCTAATCGCAAGCTTGAAGGGGATAGAATATGCTTGGACTGTGAATTCATCCTTTGCATGAATCTGACCTAGTAAGTTTAACGAGCCCTAGGAAGGGGAAGCACATGTTCGTCATGGTGATGAATCCAATGTCGTTTAATAGTCTAATGAGTCCAACAAAGGTGTAACTTGGTATCTTTTCCATGCTTAGAGAGTTCGAAAAAGACGCGTAAAAGAAAACTCCACATGGTCCCTTTTTGTACCTTTGTGTCTCTCGAGCCCGAAAAGGTAGAAAACAATACTTGAGAGAACCTCTTGACCATTTTAGTTAAGGAGTACCTTTTTCGTAAATAGTGCCTCCCAGCCTGAAAAAGGGGTAAACTTGTACTGGATGCACAAAGTTTCGCATCCATTAATGAGTTTGAAACAACAAGGACTCGGCCATCTTTTCATTTTTAAAGGGTAAAAAAAGAGCTAAAAGCGGACCCCCCATTTTATTCTCTTTTACAAGTCAAAAGGGAAAAATACTCGGCAATATTTTCATCTTTTATGAGTCAGAAAAGAGCGTAAAGGTGACTCGTATTGGAGGAATGAGTGGTATAAAGGGTAGCAACTAGTTCCAACAATGGAGGAACTGCTCAAAACATGTAATGGTCAAGAGGCTGGCTAAGAAAACCACTCATTACTGCAGTCCCTCAGGAAAGGAAAAACAACCAAGTGAAAGAATATGATCGGCCAAAGAGATGGTGATGATGGAATGAAACAACCAAGGCTCATCTAGCAAAAATCAGCTGATTAAAACGAGAATCACGAGATGTAAATCGGGCATGGGTTCAGTTTTTACACAAGCTTGAACCATGGAGAACTTTGCTTGGATTCGGTTTCATGTTTACACAAGCTTGAAATGAAAAACAATGCTTGCTATAAGTTTGCATGCCCTCGACATAATGACTCAATTGAGGTACATGCCCCCTAAGCTTCATTTCAGTCAACTAGGTGAATGGAATGAAGGTTCACTTTCGAGATCTTGGAAAGACTCGATTGAGATCTTACGAGATCTTAATCAAAGACTCCATTTGGAAAAGGGAAATGATTCATTTTTAATGAGGTTTACACAATAAAAGAACTATCCTCATAACTCCTTGTTTCGTTTTTAACGAGCTTGACACAAGACAAGGAACTATGCTCACACTTTTCTTTCATTTTTTAATGAGGTTGACACAAGAATAGGAACTATCCTCACACATATGTTTCATTTTTTAATGAGGTTGACACAATAAAATAACTATCCTCACCTCTTGTTTCATTTTTTAATGAGGTTGACACAAGGCCAAGAATTATCCTCATGGATTCTTGTTTCATTTTTTAATGAGTTTGACACAAGACCAGGAACTATCCTCATAATCCCTTGTTTCATTTTTTAACGATCTTGAAACAAGACAAAGAACTATGCTCACACATCTGTTCATGAGCCATATGAGAACATGGCTCCAAAGAGGTCTTCACTAGATGGAAGAACCATGCTTTGGGAGGAATACATGTCAATTGGTACTAGAGACAGATTGGGTTCCAATGCCCCCAATACATGACATACTATACCATCTGTGTGATCATCAACAGATGTAGAGATGGAATGGGTAGCCACATAATTGACATGTGGCAGGGAATGTACTTCTTGCAAACAAGAGCCGATAGGGGACGATGGTTGTGAAGGAGGCGCTTGGTGACCAATGAACGACAGTTGATCAATAGTCACAATTCTCCCTTCGTGCGGAAAACAAACCACACAGAAAAGTGAAGAAACAAGAGCTCCCATGACATAAACATAGTCACGTCTAAGGAGAAGATTGAAATCTAAGGGACCTTGGACTACCATCACATCTATATAGATGGTCTTTCCTCCCAAAGTAATAGGGAATTTTGGAAGGATCCCTAAGGGTTGACTGGTTCCTCTGTTGAAGGCCAACAAATTCTAGGTGACAGGCACAAGCTGTGGGGAACCCAAAGCTTGCCAAATAGTATAAGATATGATGCTAACAGACGTAACTTCATCTAATATATTTCCATGTACTACCATATTATAGGCTTGTATTGTGATCTAGAAAGGCACATAATATGGGAGGCAGAAAGTAGTCAATGGACCCCAATCGAAAGAGACGACATAACTAATTGGTGGGTTATCATATGGTTGCCCCCATGTTGTACAGGAATAGGAGAAGGACTCTCCTGAACAACCGGGATGGGAGTGTCACTCTTTGATTCATGAGAATATGAGGAGATGAGAAGAACATGAGCAATATGATCACCACTCTCTTCTGGAATATAGTGAACAACTAAAGGTGGATCCAAGTCAACACTCTTTTTGACCAATGGTTGGTCAGGAACAGACACGAAAGAGTCTCGCTGAGGAAGAGAAAGACAGGAAAGAGATAAATCCAAATCAATCTCTTCGCCAACCAGGAGAGGGGTAGAAGAAAGCCTCTGATAACCAATAGGAAGTTGGGGTTGAGGAGCTGCAAGGTTCTCCAAAAGTTTGGAAGCTTTATCCATAAGACGAAAAAGGTGAAGAAGATGTTATTCTTCACATAACCTACAACGTAATCTAATATTTCCCTTCTTCTTACCATCGCTCGTTGAAGGCGTAGCATCGACATGATCTCCAGAGGTATATAGGGATGGTTGGTTCAGGTTTTGAGACCATACCTCTAAGATTCTGGGAATGACAGGACAGTCTTGAAGGAGATGGTCACCCTTAAATAGCCTCCAAGGGAATTTTATCTTCCATGAAGGATCAGAAGGTTTGTTGAGTGGGGGTACATTTGGAGTAATAGCTGCATGGTTGGCCTCCTGCTTATCTGACTTCTTCTTCTTCGTCTTCTTCTTCTTCTTCTTAGCCTCCTAGTTACTAGATTTCAAACTTTCACCAGGTGAAGTAGAAGAGGAAGAGGAAGACATAGGGTAAGAAGGGGAGAGGTCAACCTTAGAATCAACGTGATGTGATTCAAATGAAGGAGATGTTTGGACAGGAGTCGGGACACTCAGGACCACCGAGGTAAAAAAAAACTAGACAGGTAGACCAATGGTTAACCCGGGAAGGAACAACATTGCCATATAAATAGCACCAACATTTCCAAAAGAAGGAAAAGGAACAACATTCCCTTCCGAGGGGAAACCTTGACTGGTTAACTGTGGAAATGTTGTCATTGGAATCGACCCTAAAGAATCACTAACGAAGATAACTTTAACCAGGAATATTTCGTGGGCAGTTAATTTTGAGACACTGAAACAAAACTTTGCCTTTTCATATTTTAAGAGTCAAGAAAAGGATGAAAGGTGACTCTATCGCTTTCGATTGGACACGAGCTCAAAATGACAAGTGCTCGAATGATCTTTTACATTTCATGAGTCAAAAAGATCAAATGACTGCTCTGGATGATCTAGGTAAAGAGGATTACCAGGCAACTATGAACTGTAGAATACCTCCTGGTGAACCAAGAAGTACGAGCAGGAAATCTCCCTGAATGCTGTGTTCGGTGTATCACATTTCCAAGGCGACCGATCTAGCTTCCTAAGGATAAAAGGATTGCAGCCTAGTGGGGTCTCCCGTTATATACTCGATGGCACGGGGAGCTCAAATCTGTACTAGCGTTGTCTAATGCCAAAGCTAATGACAACTACTAGGTTTAAAGACATCGAAACACATCTCTAGCCTATACCACTAAATGTGAGCATTAAGTTTGAATGCTTCCTTAGGTTAATTCAATAACTTTTAACGGTTGATATTGAATTAGGTTTCAATTACAAGGCCCTACCGTTGTCATCTAGAAAAGCTCCTACATGAAGCTATATGAGAAAAGAGATCTTTATCTTCGATGAAATTTATCACTAATTGAGAGATAGAGAACACAAAATTAATGAAACAACCAAAGAATGAAATATCTCACTAATAAATATCCTAAATGCACTTATTCTTCCTATCAAAAAAATAAGTTTCATTTCATCTCCATGCCTGTTGTTATCACTTAGAACTAAAAGTTTGATACATATAATTACATGCCCTAGTTTGATGACAAAGGTCTATGTTAAAGTTGGTTTCATTTTTATTTGTCTCAATTAGGATTGGGAGTTTTAGAGGTTTTTAACTTAGATCATACTCCACTCATTTTGGTTTTCCTCCGCTCATCATTATTCCATAAGACATGTCTTGTCTTATCCGAGTCACTGTGTCCTTTAGTGATTTCGCAGCGTAATGTCATTTGCCCATTTCGCAGCGCAATCATGGTCTAGCATTTTCGCAGCATGTCATGATCAAGCAGTTTCGCAGCGCATCATTAAAAAATATAACTAACAGTGCTGCGAAATCATGGATTCATGCATTTCGCAGCGAATCTTTCCCGAAATGTCAAGTCCGTAGGTGA
>APFE031538202.1:152766-184321 GCA_000404065.3 Pinus taeda | reverse complement strand
TATTGAATTAGAGCAGTCCAAACCAATTCAGATTGATTTGACACAGTCACCACAGGAAAGTGTTAAGAAAACCAAGGCCTCAAAAAGGCTTAAGTTTGATGAGCCAGCCCAGGAATTTATTTTTAAACCTAGAAGACCTATGACCAGAAAATTCCAGCAGGTACAGGAAGCACTGCCCAGAACAGAGGAAACAGGGGAAGGGACACGACCCCGGCAAAAGAGCAGCACAAATAAAGCAGCCATCACATCTCAAGGAGATTATGTGGCAGCCATGAAAAGCCAAATAGAAGCAGCTGAAGAAGAGATTAACCAACTGAAGAAAGCTGCTAGAGACCTGAAGGCAGAGCTAAGCCGGTTACCTAATAAATGAATTCGCTTTTCAGGAAAGGTTTTGTTCCTAATTTTTGTTAATTTTGCTTAATCTTAGTGTTTTGAAGATATTTAAATCCCTGCTACACATATGAAACATCAAAGGGAGTTTTTGGCAATTGATGATTGGGTGATATAAGTTCTCGGGTCAAAAAGAAAGTTGTTTTAAGTAAAACAGCAGTTTCGTAGCGCGCTACGAAACTGCTGTAGATGATGATTTTTAACGCAGACAAACAGTTTGATATTATGAGCGGGAGTTTTTGAAAAAGAGACACCTGTCCACCACTACAGCCTACAACATATCCAAAACGTGGCAACGTTCCATACCTTGGGTTATTAAAGGCTCAGAAAAGTGTTGTTACATGTTCGAGCAAATTGTGGAAAACAGAAGCCGAGAAGCAGAGGACATCTCCTAATGCCACAGGGCAGATAGGGATTCAGAGTTCAAAGGCCAATATGGTGTATTTAATATCCAGCTTAGCCAAATCTAAAGAGGACCAGGTGTCAAAGAACGAGGAGTAGCCACTATGGCATGGAAAGAGAGTTAGAGTCCTAGTTAATTTATAACTTTTTTAAAGTTCCAGTCAGCACTTTATTTGTATTTAATAGTCAGTTAAATAGCTGATAGGTGGCATTAGAGATAAGGATCGAGTTATTAAATTCCCCTCATGCTGGAGGAGGAAGCTCGAATTAGTTAGAATAAGGATTATATATATAGCTGAAACAACAATGTAATGAGGGTTGGAAATTTGATAACAGAAGTACTGTTTTAGCTTATGTAAAGACCATTTTCAGTAATATAAATCATCTAATTTTCTTCTCAGGATTCATGAAGGATTTTTCATGTTCAGAATGTGTGTTTTGTTCTTTCCTTAATGCCTTTTTACAGTTGCATGGATGCATAATCACTCAGAATTCATTGATTGTGCTCTGACTTCCTTTATGCATGTATGAACTGTGGTTTTATGTAAGTTGTATTCTGAACATTTAAATGCTAAGTGCCCTGACTTCTATGTAAAGGTAGTGTCATTATTTACTGAAGTATGATTGACTCCATAGGCCCAATGGAAACTTGTGTAATGTTTATCCAACCTTTATATTTGTCCATGTTGTTACATCACAAGAGTTAGCCATCTTATCATTAATCAAAATCAATAACCCTTTTGAGAGAGCCCTCTCAGGCTAAGGAGGCTAAGCCTTAGTCAAAAGCTTGGTTTGAAATAGTTACTTAGAGTCGACCTGACCAGCAGCCTATCAGGCTTGATTTTGAGATAACACCTATGATGATGCAATTCTAGCTTCTCAATAATGCTACTAATGCAATATTTTCACTTAAGTATACTAGAATGATGTTCTTGTTTTCATAAAATGCAAAATGCATCTTTCACATAAAGCACTTTAATGAAAATTTTCACGATTCCGAAAAAACAAGCATCAATCAAATCCAAAGCATGACAAATGAAACTAAAAGCAACTTATTCTTTGAATCGAACAAACCAAACACATGAATGCTTCAATCGATAAACCAAGCAACGTAATATATGCTTGGAAAGAGAAAAGAGACACTCGAAATAAGAGAACATACGAGACTCTTTCACTCATTCAATTCAAAATGAAGCAAACAAAGCATCCTAGTCACCTCTAGTGGAAGAAGAGAGTTTGAGGGTCAAGACACATTGGCACTCGAATGGGAGAAATTCTGATTTTTTTCTTACCCCTGAGACCGACGCGACTGCCTAACTAAAAACTAGCACCGATAGGCACAACCAAAATGACTAACCAGTACTACAACTAGCATTGATGGCCTGATCGGTGTGACTACCTAACTGACAACTAGCACTGATCGAGGGATTCAAAGAAAAAATAAAAAAGAGCTTCACATATGGCCAAAATTAACACATCAGAGGGTGGGATAAACCAAGCAAGCAAAACCAAATGAAAAGTAGCTTCCTAATCAGGGAGAAAACAATAAAAAAGGCTCACGGGGCCAAAAACACAAGAGTAGAACACACTGGCCAAGATTGGGGTCAAGCCCTAATCTTCACTTAAAGGCATCGATGCGACTATCTAACTGACAACAAGCGCTAAGGCTGGTCAGTGGTATAAATGCACTAGCCAAGGCAACTAAGGAAAAATAAAAAAATTTCCAAAATAGGGACCAGATCTGCTACTATGAATTTTAGACTCAGAGCAGTAAGCAGGAGAAAAGAAACAGAACCAAAGGGAAAAAATGGAACTAGAAAATTTCTCACGAAATCATGAAATCCAAGACAAACAAAAGGATGGGATCTCCCCATTGGAGTCGCTAATTTGTGTTGAAGTTAAATTATAAGTGCGGACATGAACAAATTCCTCTAGCTCAATAATGGGTGTAGCCACAATAGGTACATTCTATGGAAGATTTCCTTAGGTTAGAACCAATCAAGAGGGCCTACCTCTTGGTCACTTATCCTGCTTGATGATGTCCTCACTTGCTCACTCCAACAATCTCTCGCTTCCTTCTTCATGCTCCTGAAACAAGTAAACAACAACAACACACAAACATAATAATAGACAAATTGTAATTCAACCTACTTAATAAGTCAATAAGCATTAAGACATGAATATGTAATATTACAAAACATGTAGGAAATCAATCGATAGTTGCATATATTAATATTCAAAGAGAGATTACAACCATTCGTCTCGATGTTCCAGTCTTCCTCTGAAAAGACCATGTTCCCACACACTTCTGCTAGCACTCCATGATGGCTTCTAACAACAATAGTTTAAAGACTCTTCCCTTTAGGCTTCAATCCAAACCAAACACACTTCTCTCTCACACAACTAGATGGCTACAACTAGTAATAGCTTTCTTGTCTAAAATAATATATTCACACTCAACCAAAACTCTATCTATGACTTTCACACCAGTCTATGCTTAGGAAGAAGGGAGGTTTATATAGGAAAGATGGATGGGAGATGGATCCTCTTCTCATGGTGGAAGGACTTATCCCTTGAGGTAGTTCCATCATTATAGGGAAAGGAGTCCAAACTTTCATGCTCGACCCCATATGGTCAAACCATTTACCAGACTTCCATTACAAAGCTTCCAGAGATGCAAGCTTCAGCTCTAATTTAGAAAAATTTCCATAATAGGGCCGACGCGATTGGAACACAACTCAATCGCACCGATCAATGCAGGGAATAGTGCTAATATTTACACATCGACATGGGGGATACAAAGGCCATTAGCGCTCGTCTTGTAAATTGGGCAAAACAGAAGTTTCAGGGGAAATGGTGCAAAAGGGAAATGATCTACTCATGAAGAGGGACATAATGGGAGTTTCTCCATGAAGGAAAAGCATGCGGGGTTCACTGTAGAGGTCCTCTAGGATCAAGGAATGGGGAGTACAGGGACAGTGACAAAATGTTGTGTAACATGGGCTTGACCTAATGAAGAAGGATAAGAGGATCAAAGGGTAAATTTTCTTTGAGTTTTGAATTTAATGATCCAAATGAGGACACTAGCCAAGGGAAACATAGGGCAAGAAGTGGTCCTTGAGCTAGGGATTTCTATATCTTGAGATCCCACCATAGGATTTTCTTCGAATTTGGAGGGCATATAGAGAAAACCTTAGCTCAGTTCTGGACCAAACATCGAAGTGTTTGGATGGCTAGAACGTGAGATAAGTGATGCCCTATGTGAGCTATGAAGGCTAGGCCTAGAAAGAGAAGGGAAGGTGAAAGAATTAAGATTTGAAAGTGATCACCTATGGAGGATTAGTGCCTTGTCCCTTGGGAGAGATGGAGTCAAGGATAATTGTATGATTTGGAAATAATTCACGCCATCAAGGAGGCCTTCAACAACTTTGCATGGTATTAGAGCACGAGAGAAGTTGCTGCAAGGAATTTAAACTTCAAATTGAAATAATTGATGACTTATCAAGATGCATTTAACACAAATAATCTCTAGAAATATTTTCTCATTCATACATGGCCCATGACATGATGCAACGCTATAAAATAAGAAAATTCCCACAATTTCGTATAGAGCAACAATAAATTTTAGACTTGTATCGTGAAAATCCCAACAACATTCATGTGACAAAAGTAAATGGAAAGAATAAGGACCAAAAGAGCACTTACATGTATAACAAAGTATATCCAATCATTAAATTATGCCAAAAATGAAGCTCCAAGACAAGAGAGAGATATCCAAACATCAAAATTCATCCATATCATCCAAACTCGTCCTCCAAGAGGGATAACAAAAATATCACAAGGGATAATAACCCAATCCAAGTGATGATGATAAAAATGAATCATCTCACTTCTATTTATACACTCCCTAATGAATTCTACTTAGCTAAGTTGGCCTAATTTAGCCCCTAAAATAAAACAACGTGCATAATAATAATACTTTTGGTGACAAACCCACCAAATAGCTCAATAATATATATACAAGCCTTTAAAAAATAAAGAGTCATTGGGTCTTTGAGGAGGCATAATGAAGTCTAACGGGTGCCATGATGTATAAATGGACTTCAAACATAGTGGAAAAGGGGTTGGCCCCTTGATTTCCAAGAAAGAAATGTGGTGCTCCCAAGTGGGTGTGGGGGTACAAGGACATCCTTATGGGTCTCCAAGTGGATAAAAAATTCCTGTAGACCATATATAAGGGCTAATATGGTGATGTAAACCCTCGCTCTATGGTGGGAGAAATCCTCTAGACCTTAGAACACCTGCCAAGTGTATGGTGCAAGTGTGGAGCCAGTTGGGCATGGTGAATCAGGTGCATCATCCACATCCAAAATGTGGAACACGAGTAATAAATGATTGATGTTGAAGATCGATGAAGTAATATTTGCTATGGTGGAGGCCCATCGCTATCAAATATCACCCTACAAGTGCCAATGTGGCCCTCTAGAGGGCTAGGTCCCCGTATAGGGAGACCAAGCCCCAAATTAAGACCCACTTGTAATCCTGCATGAGATCCAATGCATCCCCTTTCCTTCCAATACAACAAGTCATTAGAATAATCAAGTAGCAAATATTACAAGTCACGGGGTCAATGGGGCACTTCATGATGACATTCCTTTCCATAGTGGGCTTTAACATGCACAAGTGTCTCCAATCTCAATAGGGGGTTAACCAAGTGGTTTCAACCTCTAAAGGGGGTGACATGTCCATGGTACATCCCTCAAGTGGTAGGTGGAAAATTATATAATAATGGAATGGAGTGGGGATCAGGGGAATCATCCAGACCACATTTCAAGGTGCAAGGGTAGGTATAATAAGGGAGGCCCACAACTAGGTATCTCAGTGTAGGAGGGAGAAAATTGCGGTACATGAGTTACCTCGACCTTTTTTTGTCCACCCTTCTTCATATGCCTTTTTCCTTTTATTGATTTTTCTTTATAATTGCTTGGGGATCTAGGGGATGGAGAGCATGATGTGTAATATATAACAGCAGATACTCCCTTGAGATGGGGCAGTTCATTGGCCACCCGGGGTTGGGATAATCATGGGTTCCTTAATGATGGAGGGGGATTATCTAGGGCCCATAGTAACTAGGGTGATGGCCATGGATAAGGGGTAGAGCTCATGTTTGGATTTTTCTCACGTGTTAAATTTGTGTGTCTTGACCATCTTTTTCATTTTGTGGTACATTTCCTATTGAGAGTGGCCAAATTATGCTTTCTATTTTCCTTTTAGCTACATCAACCTTTGGGGCATTGTTCCAGGCCCGAACCAAAGTGTGGACAAGAGGAGGGGAAGACTAACCCTATGTGGACCCATTGGGCACATGTGGACCTGGATGGGAAGAAATATGAATAGGGCTTAAATGAGTGGAGGGAGAGTAATGTAGGTGGTATTGGGAAGCAGGACCATGTAACCAAAATCAGGATTTCCCATGTAGTTCCATCCCTAAATCTAATGGCCATTAAAGGAGATCCCACAAGACTAGGATACGAGGGTAACCATGAAATCAGACAATGGAGACAAGAATATAGACCTAACTCCACAAGTTCTTTTTCGTAAGTTTGTCTCTCAAGTCCGAAGAAGTGTAAAATAATATAAGAGAGAACCTATTGACCATATTTGATCAACAGATTCCTTTTTCATAAGTAATCTATCTTAGTCTAGAAAAGGGTTAAACTTATACTGAGTAGATGTCATTTCCAACTTGTTTACGCGCTGAAAAGAACAAGCGCTTGACAATATTTTCATCTTTCAAGAGTCTTAAAAGAGCTTAAAGAGGACTCCACTTAGAGGAATGAGTGGTTTCTAGGGTAGCAACTGGTTCCGGTGATGTTGGAACTTCTCAAAACATGTTGAACAAAAAGGAACTAGATGCACATACAATCAATTATCACTTTTCATCAGAAATGAAGACTTTACGACAGTTTCTTTTCAAAGAAATGAAGAATTTACGACACTTCCTTTTCAGAAAAGACTAATCGGTAGAAACTAACTTTGACATTGAATTGATAATGATAAATAAATAACTTAAGGAACACTAAACAATCAAGGTCAAAGTAAGGCTAGAAGAGGAAATTCAAATTGATTTCAAAACCATAACAATCATTGATCTTTCAGCAAACAACTTCAGAAGAAAATTTGGAAAAATCCAAGTCAAAGGTGGGTTTTTTAGCCTAAGAGGGATCAATGCAAGCTAGAGTGGGAGAGACTACGCTACAGAGCATTGTCTCTAAGCCAAGGGTGCACTGTCCCCTGACCAAGACTGCGCTGGTGCTAGAGAGTCAAAGCAAGAGACATATAAGCACAATTTTTTGACTAAAAACACTTCAAAAAAACTGAAGTAAGATCAATAAAGTCAAGAAAAGTCTACTAGGGTGTAATATGATGAGGGTAAACCACCAATAATGATAGTTGTTCCCCAACATAATCACCAATTTGTTACATGGACTTTTCATCTACAGATAAACACATCTGCCCTAGGTGGGTGGCTACACCTAAAACAATAGAATGAAAGTAGTTTAACCTTTTCTTATAGAAGATAGATGAGATAGAGGAACTTACTTATTGCCTTTTTCTTCCTAAATCTCTTTTGAATTGCTCCCGTCGCTCCCACTTGATCTAAATCCACTCAAAAGGTACCTGCATCAAGAGAAACAAAAACAAGAAACGATCAAAGCATACATGGACTATCAAATATAAAACAATGGAATCAAATATATTGAAACACATAATCATCACAAACATGATAAATCATATGAGAAAAGGAATAAGCTCTTAATTATTAATGTAGTAGGAAGAGTATCACCCAATACAGTTCGATCCTTTGCCACTCCTCCAACTTCAGTCCATTCCTCGCCACATCAAAAGCTCAACACTCCAGTAGCATAACATTGCTTAACATAAACTCACTCCTCAAACCAACAAAATTTCCTTACAAACTTCAGATTCTAGCCCCCTGATCACTATGATGAGTGCTCAATTTATAGGAAATGGAGGTGGTTTTGTCATAATTGAGGGTATTGAATGGATTTCCAATCTTGGAGTTAGTTTCCATGGAGAAAGGGATGAGAGGATAGGAGGTTAGTGGATCCTTATCCTATCCAATTTCGAGCTCATAGGAGGGGATACGAGATGGTAACCTTTTAGACTCATCTAGAATGAAGGAATATTCCCAGAACCCTATGCAAATTTTGCTCAATCTCACTTAGAGCAGGCTAAAGAGGGCCTAAGTGCACTGCAGTGTAGGCCATGGTAGGCCTACCTGCTCTGCAGTGCACTGTATCAAGGCATAGGCTGCGCTGGTATCCCAAGGAGGCTTTTCAGGAGGGATTCAGGCCATGAAACTTTCATAAAAGGAGGCATTCAATGATTGGACTTCTCTAGGGCATGTAACAACTGAATTAGGGTTTGATGAGCCCTAAAAGTGCTAATTTGAATGTCGGGAGTGATGTGCCCAAATAGACTTGTAACAATTATTCTCATGGACCAAATAAGACCATTAGGATATTACGTCGCTTAATCATGGCCAACAACAACCATTAGATTGTGCCCAAATATATCTAGGGTTTAAATGGCTCCCTGATTGAGGCCAAGAATACGTTGTACAATTTCTTCACACTGCTATTGTTTTCATTCTTACTTTCTATTCTGTCCATTTCCCAATAACGTTCCATCTTACCTAGAACTTTATTCAACATGTTATCCTTCATGCCTAGCAAGCACTACCCTTTGTTTAGGATTCCATGGAATTCCTGACACTCTAACCTCTTAAGTCTAACAACCCCAAGCATGCAATCCAAAATTTAAAAATATAAAACCAATTCAAGAGGAAAACAAACACAATTATTTTGAAAGGTCATGAAATTCACGACAACAGTAGTTCACAAAAATGAAAGGTAAAAAAACATTGTAAACAAGACTAAAACCAACATGATAACCAATATAAAAAACAAACATGATAACTAAAACCAAAAACCAACATTACCATGCACAAGTCTAGAACAAAATTATATCAAATCAAGAAGTTAGTAAATTAAGCCATAACTCATAAGAACAAAATAAACAATCACCAAAATCAAATCAATCTCCACGAGTCTAACATTCATGGCACTCTCAACCATAATATAATGCACATATGTATGTATGTACATATGCACATTCATGTCACAAAATTAGTTCAAGACTTCTTCACAAGTCTCACAACAACCTTGAAGTCTTATATTCCCCAAAAGTTCACAGGGGACCCTTTTCAACACACATGTACACATATATATGTCAGGAGCCTGAGCGAATGCCCCCTCCTCCTTCATGACATCCTGCATTGTAGATGTGTGTTCCCGTGGCTTGTAGGGGCTATTTATTTTCTTCTCATGCTTGTGGGGATAGTCTCTTTTATGATCTCCTTCTCCATGGTTCCAATAAGAGATTAGCTTCTCCTCCTTCTTAGCCTCATGAGGCCTCTTCCTGATTTTACCATCCTTTATTTTGGAGGATTCAACCTGGTATTTCCTTTCTCACAACTGTCCTTCTAGCGCATTGTTCCACTCAAACAATTCTTGTTGTTTCCTTGTGAATTTTCTAATTTTTCCCTGAAGATCTTTAACTCATCTTCCAAGTCCTTGATCTTAACCTCCATATTTTTGAAGGTCCTCTTATTTGGGAGGAATCTCCCTCCTTCTCATTCTTTATGGGCTTGGTCTATATCTTGTTGCGCAATGCCACAATACCTATTTCCTTCCTCTGCCAATGAGTCTTGCTATGTGGTCCATATAGACTCAACTATTAGTTCATAAAATAAATTAACAACACATATTCCAACTGCCATATTTTACCATGTTAGGCCAAGTATGGAATCTTGTAATTGTGACACATCCTTAAGATCATTATCAACCACATGTCATAACCCAGTACACTAGTTATCAAATACATAAGCTTGTTTTCAAAATTTAGGAATACATGTGTATTGATATTATTCATAATCATCATCATGCGAAGAAAAAACTATAGTACAATCTTTGACCCATACTAAAAACACTATTTAATATCGTCCTCTCTTCTGATGTTGCACTAATATTTTTATTCAACTTTTTAAACACAAGAAGAATTCAACCTTCCTATCAAGGTCAATAGTAGCCATTACATCTGCAATTTCAAATGATTAGTTAGAAAAATCTCATGTTATCTTAAAATTTTTCATACTTATAATTTTCATATTCACACAGATGCATCATAAGACCTGCATACAACTCAAGCTAGCACATTTTGTGACAATGTCGCAGTCAACATGCACTATGCTTATGCAATTAGTTAATAAATAACCATGGTATTAGTTGTTATAAAAAATACATGCAACTAAGTACTTATCATACACTTGAATCCCTAAAAGTTGCACCACGTCATACCTCTAAGCTCTTGAGGTGCTATATCATATACATGCCATTGGATACTCCCATCCAATCATCATGGCCATATATATAAGTATATATGAAATCAATAATAGCAACCATGTTAGACACAAGTAATCACGAGATCATACAATAATTCACATACGCACACATCTCAATTAGCTATCATACACATAAATACAAAATTTCATAAATATTCAATTTTTCTAAGGTTCCTTGCATCATAATAATAGTCTCATACATATTCGACCAAGCATGCAAAGGCTCACAATATGACCAACAATTATGTCGTACTAAGGAAATCATATACTCAACCATGCCACATAACTAAAAGCCAATGTAAGTGCATCAATCATGTATGTCATAATCATTTACAACTAGATTTTAACACCTATACATTTATTTTATTCATTTTTTCTAAAAATCATTATGAGGCGCCCCACCCCACCCTTCCGCCCCCCGCCCCTCCTTGGGGAGTCCCTTTTGCTACTTGATCATGCTAGAGTCTAATGATGGCTTTGAATTCCATCTTCCTATACCCATTGAAGCCCAATGTTGAATTTTGATGCTCTGATACCACTATGTAACAACACACCTTACCCAACACCCAGAGTAGGAGGTGGTCACCATGCATACCCAATATTCAAATTATTTTTATGAAAATGGGGTCTAAAAGTTTCGACCTTATCTAAACTAAGAATAACCATCACCATTGCGTTCTTCTCGTTGAGACAAATTCGGTGATATAAAATTTTTCCTCAATCCAACCTCCAGATTGATAAATATCGCCTCTAAAAGTATAAGCCTCACCATATCATCTAAATTCCACGTGGAATCCCACCACTAGATCGTGTGGCAGTCAGGATCTTGGACCAATTGAAGCCAACCTTCTCTACTCACTTGTTCATAGTTCTTCATTTCATCCAACTGAATCCATTGGTCATGGATTAGCCACGTTGTCTCGAGGCCTTCATCGTAGCTCTCCTTATACCTATGGGATGATGTCTAGGGATACATCATCTCATTATTCCCCATCGGTGGTTCCTAAGCATGCTTCTTAATAACCTTTGGGGTCATGTCGCTAGACTTATGTGTGAAGTGAGGCGGTATGGCCTCCTATACTCATTGATTTTCCTTTCCACTCTTAAATACCATTGCAATCTATCCCATGTCAGCCCACTTCCTTCATCCTAACACCTCCTTTATTACACCTCTTTACTTTTCCAGGGTCATAGAATCGCACTGACCTATCCAGTGATATCCCCTCTCCACCAATAGATTACATGCTCTACCAACATGACATGACTTATGTCATCCCACAAATCTCCTCCTGGATCTTATAATTGAATCCTCCTTTTAAACTACCTACTTGTCCTCAATGAATGCCTTCTGCAACATGACCTCTTTCCTGTAGAATTCAGGCCCTCTTTTCCCACTCCTGTCTAAGGTCTAGTTCTCTCTCTTTTTTCTACTCACTTCCCTCCTTCCCAAGGTCAAGCTCCCTCTCTTCATCAATGAGAATGATTTTGCCCTCCTCCTTCTGAGAGAAACTTCCTCCACTTTTTGTCTTTTTCTATTATGTAGCTCCCTGCCAAAACTTTGTCTCTCATTGATTCTCCTGTAATTTTGTTGTCTCTTTTGACTTGTTTTGGTTTCCAAGCCTGCATGGGATTTTACTTGGTGTTCAACCCAATTAATTTCCAACAACAATCCCATTCCATAGACAATTCCTATGCATTTAAAGCTTAACATCCAACCTTTAATGGCTACCATATACTTTAGATTTTTCCTTTCTTCAACAAGTAAGCTGAATTTCCCAAGAAATTTGACCTCCCCAGACCTCTTTGAATTCGCGTCCCTTCTCAACCCATTTAATTTTTGGGATTCAATCACATGATGAGGTTACGAGCCATTCACGGCTAGGCTGTTACAAATTGTGTCATGGGGAAAAGGGGAAGTTGTTAGGCCCTTCAACACTCCATTGTGAGGCAGATAGAGCAACGTTAGACCCTTCAACTCCACCTTTACGTAATGCCACATATTAATAAATCAATAAATAATAGTAATAATAAAATAAATGAAATAAAACAATATATTATATATATATATATATATATATTATATATATTATATATATATATATATATATATATATATATATATATATATATATATATATACTATATATATTATATATAAGCTTGGTAGAACTATTTGAATTTGAGTTTTACATGTCCATTTATTCACCCACTACGGGGGGAGTGTAGCACAAGATTCAACCAAGATTCTCTGGTTCAGTGAGATTCATTCCATGGCCATTGCATTTTAAGCTACCCCAGGGCGAACAATAAAAAAAGAAAATATAATATGTAAATAAACAAAATAATAAATAATAAAGAAAAATAATCATAGTAAAATAAATAAAATAATAAATAATAAAGAAAATATGAAAATAGTAACTAAATAAATAAAAAATAATAGAGTGAAGTTCTGAATAAGTAAAAAAAAAACTATAAAAATAATAAGAATAAGTTAACAAAAATTAAAAATGAATAAAATAATCCAGAATCAAATTAAGAAAATTTTTTGAGTTAAGGGACACTTAAAGAGAAAAATAGAAGCTAGCATGATGACACATGGATTGTGTGCATGGAGATCCCCTTTCCAATCCCCTTTGTATTTAATGGATGGAAAATGAGATGAGATACATTCATTCTTTCTGGAGGAGAATGCTGGGAGACAAAGGGTTCATTGGTTGTAGTAGTTGATTGACGACTCAAGGGTGACCAACCATAGAAAGATTTTTTGCAGATGAGCCTATGGTTGGGTGGAGAGTCGTCCTCAAAAATTTGTTGCAGCCAACGGGATTCAAATAACACTAGGGCTACAAAATCTCTAGTAAGATATATCTTCGCTTTACAGGTAAGTCTTCTCTTCTCATGTTTTTGTAAATTATATGTTAATTAGTTGAATATTTTTGTGTTGATTATTAATAACATGGATTGATTTAAATAGTTTGTATGTTTTGATTCTTGGTCATTACATATGTTATCAGATGACGGGTTTCAACTCTATTAGACCTTTGGGATTTTATTTTCTTGCTATTTATTGAAATTGAAAATATATGGTTATAAATAGATTGTGATAAATTATTTGTTTCGAATGAGAATTTTATAAACACTCTCTTACAGAGGCTAAAAATGATAGCACTATGTCAACAAAGTTTTAGATTATAAGTATAAGAATCAATGTTAAATAAAATGAAATTGAATTCTTGGACTAATAAAACATTGCGTTTTAAATTACAACTTAATTAATTTAATTATGGTTATATGATTGTGATTTTTTTTTTAATAATCAAATGCCCAATTTTAAATTCTAAATATAGAACTCTTTCTTAATTACATGATTTTGAAATCTTTTAGTAATTAAATATTGAGGTTGAACTTCTAATATAAGAGTGGATGATTATTATAGGGCGGTGAATTTTTAATAGGCAAACCTTGAATATTACATTTTAAATATAGATCCCATGTTTATATAATGTAATGTCAGAGGACACTGTTCCCTCGATAGAGGGACTATATATGTGTGCGCGTGCGTGTGGGCACCACATTTGTTGCTTCTTGAACCTGCCTATGTAATTATTTAGAAACGTACCATTTAATGGAAGTGTATATTACTTATATTAAAAAATTTGGAAATATTATCCATTCAAATATTGTATATTATTTGAATGAATAAAGAGGAGATAAAATTCGGTAAAGAGTTGTGAAAAACTTTCTGTCAAAAGAAAATAGTTAACAAGTTTGCAGGATATCCAACAACTATGCCTTGGTTGAATGATTGACAATTTACATGCATACTAACATAACTATGTGGATTCTTAACAAAGAAGAAGAAGAAGAAGAAGAAGAAGTTGTTGAAAGTAAAATACTTCATAGATTTAAATCTCTATTTAGAGAAAACTTAAAGTTGGTCTAAAACTGTTTCTAATGTCTCGTATTTCAAGGGAATTACCAATATTATCCTAATTAATTCGTATGGAGCAAGAGTTGACTTTAAGTCATGGAAACTATGCCAAAAAAATAATAATTAAACATAGTGCTAATTATGTAATTTCCTGGCATCTAGTTGTTACTACATAGGATTATCGTTATAAGGTGGGTGCAGTAATAAATGAAAGAGGAACGAATGGATCCCTGTGATCGGGCTTGGGTTTGGACACAAATATTACCCAAGCAAACTGGCTGAGAGAAGCGACTGGATTAAAATATATGTGGCCATTTTCTGGTCATTTCTTGTTTTGAATTTGACTCTTATGGTGATATGTGGTATATGTTTTTCCATTTTGGACAACCTATCTAAATAGCTTGTTGTATATGGACAACTACAATGTTTTAAAAAATGTTAACGCCCAACGATGTCTAGCGTGTTCTATTTCAGAGTGTTATCACCAAAAAATAATCACCTAGCCATTTCTAACTAGGTGGATTGAAATACACCATCTAGGATTAATTTTACCATAGTAAAATTACTTTCACCATGGTAAATAATTTAGTAAACCATTTTTATTAAATTATTTTCTGATTAAAAAAAAACCCATGAGAATAATTGAATAAATCATTATTTGTTTAATTTTCTCTAGGAATAATTATTAAATCATTGTTTAATAATTATTCGTTGTCACATTTGACTAAATCACCTAGGAATAATTAAATAAATCACTATTTATTTATTATTCCTTATTTCTATTATTGTAATAAATTGTTAAATCACTATTTAAATAATTTATTTCATTCTCACACAACCATTCTTAATCCTTGTGAAATAATTAATAATCATTTTTATTTGTTAATTATTTATAAATAAAGATATTTGACCATTTTGAATATCTTTTCCCTCTCCAAAAAATATAATAAAGTATTCCTAATGGTTAGATCTTGATTTGGTCAATATTATTTTATTATTCTCTATTTTTGAGATTAACTCAATACTTTGTTATAAATAGGATGTTTTTTTACTCATTCTTCACCATTATTGTCTTTTTTCATCTGAGCTCCCACTTGAGTTCTAGACATTGTTTTGGGTTTTTACACATTGAGAGAGAGAATCGATTAGTGAAGCATCAAGGACATCAAAGGATCCATCCCATGGAAGGGGGTTTGTAGATCCTTTTTGTAGATCTCCTTCACCAGGTGTTATCAATAAAAGATTTATTTATTTTAAAAGTCTTTCCATTTGGGTTATTACATTGGATATATATATATATATATATATATAATATATATATATATTATATATATATATATATATTGTTTGTTTGTTTTGGATCGTATATGTTGTTTTGTTGCAGGCTTCCAAGTTTTATTACAGATATGAAGTGTAAGAAGCCACAAATTGTTGTTAGGACCACACGTCACCTAGTTACTTAAGTGAAGTGTTTTTGATACACCTTCCAAGAAATTTCACACTAATAAATGACGACTCCATTGGGTTTTTAACTACATTTATTCATCTAACAAATGGTGACTCCACTAGTGTAATAATTCAGTTCTTGGGTGACTGAAGTTTTAGTAAATTTAAACTTTTTCTACAACTATTTTTAGCCTCTCAATTTCTATTTATAATATTATTTCCTTTTTTGTCAAATGTTCGGATTCTAGTGGTTTTCTGGTTAGTTTTGTAGGTCACAGATACCAGTAGAGCAGGAGACGAAAAATATGTGCGAGATTTGTTGACTGAGAGTCTTGGGAGAAAAAAACACTTTTCAGCCCCAGATTTGTGTTTCAGAGCGCAACCAAAAATCTGTGTTTTCCACTGTTCCAAGTCAATATCTGCGTTTTGAAAATTTTCTGAGAATTTTTTCAGATTGTTTTCAGATTTTCTGAGAGTGCTGTGTGTAGACTGGGAAGGGTTTATTATCTCTGTTTTAGTATCCCCTAAGCCTATATTCTCTTATTTTTTCTCTTTGAGGAAGGAAAAAAGCCCCCTAGGGTTTAGAGTACACCTCTACATTGTTAGGAAGAGATTGGCTGGGTGAGGAGTTTAGGGTTTCAACATTTTCAACCACGGATTTTTAGAGTCTAATCCATTAATTTACAACACTTTTGGATAGGTTTATTCCACCTTCTCTCCCTTTAGAGTTTGGGTTTTTCCTTTCCCCTTTAGGATCCCCTTGAGCATCCTAGGTTTTAGAGCTTCATACCTGTCCTTTACAATATTTTTCATCTCTAATTTTTGTTGTTTGTCTACACCATTTACAACAGATTAGTGCCTCTAGATCTCAGTCCCTTTGACATTAGATATTTTAGGCATTTTATGTGTCTTGGAGTAGCTTGTTTTCCCTCTCTTGCTTAGCTTCTTGATAGCCTTTTTAGGTGGGTTTTTTGTGCTTGATTGGATGTTTATGTTACTGCCATTTTCAACATTATTTACAGTATTTTAGCACTTTATTTTCAGCGGTAGATGGCATCATAAAACATGCTCAATTAACTCATCCACTTGACACATTATTTTTACACACTCACTCCCCAAGTGAACGTGAGCTTGACTAACACTGCGAATCCAAGACTTGAAACGCTACACCTTAATAAGTCAACCTACATAGATTAATCCCACTTGGGCACCAGGGATAAATAATCTTTGTATTTTAGGTGTAGGATAGGTGGGATAGGCTTCCAATAACACCCATCGATCACTTACATTGAGACATAGAAGTTGACATACTAGGGAGCTTAAAATCCTTCAACATCCCACGGTCCAAAGCGGAGTGCATCAACAAATCATGTGAGCGGTTCTCCTCGGGGCTACCCAACCTATGGCAGGGAATCCTATGCGTTTGTTGATCACTAATAAGGTCAAGATTTTGCCACCCCCGTGGGACGTGTTACCCACCATTTTATGGGTAATATCCCTAGAAGAATTTTTTTCTCTAAGATAGTCCTCATTCGGTAGCCAATAACCCCCTGTAACCATTAGCTACCTCATTGTGCCATTTTCTCTATTACTTAGGCCAACCACGTGGTCCCTCACCCATATGCCATGATCGTATGTTTGAAGGTGGGCCTCCTGAATATAAGGGTATGAATTGTCATTTTGAAATTAAGTATTGTAGTTTTCTCATCATGGACACTTATGGGCATGGATTAATGGGGGAATTTGGTATAAAGAATGGGCTAGGTCAATGCTTCTGTCCCTTAGATCCCTTTTAGGAATTAACCTTGGATTCTAGTCCAATGGGATCTCTTTTACTGACCATTCAATTTCAGGGATGGTATTTCATGGAAAACCCTGATTTTGGTTACATGGTCCCGATCCCTTATCCAATTATATTACCCTCTTTCCACTCATTACTATCTCATCCATCATTTTTACCGCTTGGGTCCACATTCCTCCATTAGGTCCACATAGGGTTAGCTTTCCCCTTCCCCTTTCCCCCAACTTGGGTCATGGCCTGGAATGAAACCTGAAGGTTGATGCAACTGAAAACAAAGTTAAAAGCATATATGGCCATATTCAATAAGAAAAATACCACAAAATGCAAAAGATGGCCGAGACAAAAACGTTTAGCATGTGGGAAAAAACAAACACATGAGCTCTACCCCATTATCATGGCCATCACCCTGGTTCCTACATGTTCTATGAGCCTTCTTCATCATATAGGAACCCATGATTGTCCTAACCCCTAGCGGGCGATGAACCACCCCACCTTAAAAAGGGGATTCCACTGCTATATTTTACACATCATACTCTACCCCCTTGAGCCCCAAGCACTTAATCAAAGAAAATCACAAAAAAGTTAAAGGCAAAAAATAAGGGTGAAAAAACCAAGGTAGGGGCACCTCATGTACCACGATTTCTCTCTCATACACATTATAAACCCAAAGTGTGGGATTTCCTCTTATTAGCTACCCTTATACCCCAACATGTGACCTAGGGCTGCCCCTTCTCATCCCCTACTTCATTCACATATCTCTCACATGCCACCACCTTTGACGAATGTACCTTTACTATATTATCTACTTTAGAAGTAGAAACCACCTAATAAGGTGCTTGGTTAACCCATTTGGAGTTTATGATACATTGGAACATCCCAAAGCCCATTATGGAAGGGGAGGCCATTATGAAGTCCCCATATGTGGTCCATTATTAGGCATTAGGGGAGTTTTGAGGTCTAAAATGGGCCTCCTAAATTATAAAATAATAGTGGAAATATAAAATAAGATTAGATTACATCATCAAATTTTAGAGGGAAAAAATAAAAAAAAAACTATTTTTTTCAACTCGTATTTTCAATTTATCTCCTTATGGGTTTACTCAAATTTCAAGTGGAAACACTCGTTAGATGAAAAATTTGATTCCTCATCCAAAGAGTAACCATGTTGCATACTTTTGATGGACCCTGCTACATGAAAATTAAGAAATAAATGAAAAACATGATTGTAATCATTTTTTTTCATGTATTTCTCATTTTTTGTGTAGTAGGGTCCATTAAAAGTATGCAACATGGGTACTCCTTGGGTGAGGAATTAAATTTTTCATCCAACAAGTAGTCTAGCTCGAAATTTTAGTAAAAAACTAGGGAGATAAGTTAAAAATACGAGTTGAAGAAGTAGTTTTATTATTTTATTATTTTTTAATCTTTTTACTTTTTTACTCAAAAAATGGTGAATCATCCCCATGGTTGACATCATCATCTTAAATCCTATTGGTTCTAATAAATTTTATTTTGGTTGTACACTTTTCTTAGGAGTCCCATTTTAGACCTCAAAATTCCCCTAATGTAAGCTCATTTACTCGAATTCTCTAATGACTTGTTGTACTAGAAGGCTAGGGGATGCATTGGATCTTATGCAGGATTGCAGATGGTTTCCATTTGGGGTTTAGTCTCCCTATACGATATCCTAATCCTTTTGAGGGCTGGCACATGTAGGGTGAGCGTTAAGAGCCATGGGCCTCCATAGCAACATATTACACTCCATAGATCCCCAAAATGATTCAGATATTGTTGGTGGTTCACCTATTGGACGAGGAGGATGCACTTGATCTATAATGCCTAACTGACCCAAGATCTACACCATACACTCGGAAGATGATCCAGAACTTCCACGATGATGTGGCATCACCTACACCATCATCCTAGTCCTTGAGGGCAAGCTACAGGTATCTTATATTTGTTTGGAGACCTATGAGGATACTTGTGTGCCCCCATATGTCATTTGGAGTACCACAAGTTATTACAAGGGGCCATTCCATTGTCTGCTTCTTTTTAGGGTCCTTCTCTTTATTATAGAACCCATGGACCTCATTAGGTCTCTTAGAGGGCCCTACGACATGCATAGATTATTATTTAACCTCTTGAGAGACTCATCTTTTCATTCATGAGCTAGTTTGGTGGGTTTGTCGCCAAAAGTTGTATTATTAGAACATTATTTATCTTTGGGGCTTATGTAGGCCAAGGAGGTTAATTCAAACTTCTTAGATGTGTATAAATACAAGTGAGGTGAGATCATTTCTCATCATCACTTTGGATTGGATCTCTCTCTTCTTTAGAGAATTTCACACTTTTTTCTAGAGGATGAATTGGAATATTTATGGATGAATTTTGATGTATGGTTGTTGGTCTATCTTCTCTTCGAGCTTCTCTAATTCCATTTATGAATGGTTGGATATACTCTACTCCATGTAAATACGGATTTTTGATGTTATTCTTGTTACTTTTTTCATATATGTTGGATGGGATTTTCGTTGTTTTAAGGCTAATTGCTGCATGCAAATCATTTCTTAATATTGTGGGAATGTCTCTATTATTTTTCCATGTGTTGGGCCATGTAGTGTAAGCGAAATCTCCTAGGGGTAAAATTGGACGTCGATAAACCATTCCTCTTGTGCATTCGAAGTATAAAAGCTGCAATATTGCTTTCACTTGAACTAGAGTGTTTGTGAAGTAGTTTTGAGGCCTCCTTGACTGGGAACCAAGAAATATTACACAGAATCAACATAGAATCCATTCTCCCAAGGGTTAAGGCACTAATCTACCAAAGGTGGTCACAAAAATATTTATTTATTCACGTTCTCCCAAGTCTAGCCACATTGCAGTACTTAGGGCATTAATTTCCTAACAAGTTCGCCAATGAAAAAGTTTGATCTCCTAGGGCCTCCTGATCTAGGTGGATATTGGTGGCCACCCGCTTATTCCAAATATATCTCCAGTCAGTTTCATTTGTTTCCATAATTTCAACATTTACTATTTTTAGCAAATTTTCGGGTCCTAAACTTCCAGAGCAGTTTTGACCCCCTAAACGACATTTTTTTGAGGTCCACAGTAGGGCCATAGCCATTTGCAAGGACTTATCGCAAATATTGTAGTACTCGAATATACCTTTCCAACAAGGTATCATATCTTCCAAACAGAGATAATATGACCAAGTTATGACCTCGGGAAGTTGGCTTCCCAACTAACCCCAACGTGGCCCACAAACTCTTCGCATTCCATCTCCTGGGGTTATGGTTTTGGTTGTTTAGTATTTACCATTGTTATTCAATAATAAATAGGCCCTTGAGCCTCATTGTACACTAGTTTAGAGGCATGTCGATGCCACATCTCTTCTTAGAGATAAGTTACCATTGCCTAAGCTAGTTTATTTCCATTCTGTTTGTAAGGATATTTTCAGTATTCTGATATTAATTAAATGAAGTGTTATTTATGTTGCATCTCTCTATTTATGGTTATATATTTAATTTGTTGCATTCCTTTTTAAGTTTGAATCAATGGTATCAGAGCAGTCTACTCTTTCTCTGTTTTTCTTTGCATGTCCCCAACGAGGTTAGGGTATAATGATTTAGCGCTCAATTTGGTTTAACCTTTTCCAAACCAGCCTTGCAAACACTAACGACCTCCCATGGTAGAAGAAAATAAATATAAGGGGGTAGGAGATCCTTTCAAAATATTGCTCGAGGAAGCCCTTGAGCGAAAAAGGAACGCGATGATGGATAACTTTGTCCAGATCCTTCGATGGCTACCCACATGCGATGCATCTTCATCTAGCAGCCACTCTGGAGGCACCACTCCTTTTAAGGTACAAGTTAACTTTGATATTCCCATATTTGAGGGCCATATAGATGGATATCTCATAGATGAATGGTTGAATATGTTGGAAGGATATTTTTCAGTTCATGAATTTTCCAATCAGGAAAAGATTAATTTTTCACTTCTCAAAGTCGCCCCACACATAAAGGACTAGTGGGAAACCTACTATGAACAAAAGGATGAGAAGGAATCCTAACTGTTTTCAACCACACCCACTTGGGATTCTTTCCAGGACGCTATCAAGGAACAATATTACCATGTTGGGAGCTATAAAGATACATACATAAAGTGGACCACACTATGATAGGGAAGGGACCAAGATGTGCCAGAGTTCACAAATGTTTTCCATACCCTTCGCACGAAGTTGGGTATCAAGGATTTTGAGCAGCATTTGGTACTCAAGTACCACTACTATCTACACAATTACATCTAGGACGAGATGGGGTTCCTAGACATATCCTTGTTCGACATGAAATACTGATACACTGTCAAGATCGAGTAGAAGTTTAAACAAAAGAAGCAAGACATTGGATTTGTGAATATGAAGCAAGGAAAAGGTGCCTCGAAATCATAGAGCAAAGGCCAAAGCGAAGACAGGGTGACCTAGGGTAACCCTCCAAAGCTGCAAGAAAAGAAAAACACCATGAAGACAAAGGACACAGGAAAATGGTGTGAGTTCCATAAGAGCTCCACTCACAACACAAGTGAGTGTTGGGACAAGAAGTTAATGATGGCCGAGCTGAAGGCTTTCGAATCAGATGCATGTTCCAACTTTGAGTCAGAACTCAAAAATGGGAATGACAAAGGGAAGCAGAACATTGACGTGGATCCCAGAGCCACCATGGCCACCACTAAGATCCAGAAGAATGAACCTAAAGATCCAGAGGAGGGGGAATGCCTCTTCCACTCACATATGTGGGTGAAGGGTTCTCTGCTATAGTTCATTATCAATAATGAGAGCCAAAAGAACCCAATTTCAGAAAGGTCATGAAGTGATTAAACCTACCAATGGAAACACATCTACATCTGTACACCATTAGGTGGCTTCACCAAGGACGAGATCCCTGCATTAGCCAGCAATGTCGCCTTCCCTACAACATCAAGCCCTTCACAGATGAGGTATGTGTGATGTTGATCCTCTTGAAATTTGTGATGTATTATTAGGACAAACATACTTGTGGAAGTGTCATGTTGTATACGAGTCTAGACCTCACTCTTTGATTACTAATTTGGGAAATAAGTTTTACAGGATATCGGAGGTAGCCCCACCTATTGCCATATCTTTGATCACTGCAAAGAAATGCACTAAGATCATCTCCCATACCACGAATTTTTTTTCCTTATGATTCGCCCTCAGGGAAAGAAGAAGGTTGTGGCCATGGCTTCCAGAAAGGGATCCTCCTCACAACTGCAGCAGATGGACAAGGTTGTAGATGTGTAAAGGGAAATTTTCACCTCACATATAGGGGTACCTTTGTACTGTTAGGTAAGTACTCCATCGATATGAACCCATGCACACTGCTATCCAATGGACTGATCTATCGACACTCTATTCTAGAGAATGATGAGATCAAGAGGACAATTCAGGAGTTACTGCAGAAAGGGCACATCAGGCCAAACTCATCACCCTGTGGGAGACTAATTGTATTGGTACAGAAGAAGGTCAGGACCTGGAGATTCTGTATTGACTATCGAGTGCTGAAAAAAATCATTGTCCAGAATAGGTACCTAATCCCACAGATTAATGACCTTATGGACCAACTCAAAGGGGCCAAATATTTTAGCAAGATTGACTTGAAGTCTGATTATCACTAGGTACCTATCAAACCCTCCAAAGTGAGGAAGATTGCCTTCAAATCCAAGGAGGACATTTTCAAATAGTTTGTCATGCCTTTTGAGTTGATGAATGCTCTCACAACCTTCATGGGATTGATGGATGACATATTGAAACCCTTCACCAATTCATTCGTGGTTGTGTATTTAGATGACATCTTGATATTTAACTAGAGTTGGGAAGAGCACCTCCACCATATTCTACAAGTCCTTCAAACCATGTGACAACACAAGCTATGTGGCAATTTGGAGAAATTAACTTTTGGCATGAGCCAAGTTCAATATTTGGGTTACATCATTGATGAGTAGGGTGTGCATGTGGACCCAACCAAGATACACATCATTTAGGATTGGCCATCCCCAACCACTCTAACAGAGCTTTGCAACTTTTTGGGTCTTTCCAACTTCTATCGCATGTTCGTGTTGGGGTTCTCTCATATCACTTGGCCTTTAAGTCAAGTCACCAAGGGTGAAGCGGAAGCAAATTAGTTTTGGTCTGAAACCCAACAGAAGGCATTTTCCAAGTTAAATAATTGCCTCTACTTTGCACCAGTGATCACATTACTAGACCTACAACAACCATTTGAGATTGAGACAGATGCCTCTGACTATGCTATTAGTGAAGTTCTTACTTAGTAGGGGCATCTGATGGCTTTCCATAGTGAGACACTTTCAAAAATAGTCCAAAAGTATCCCACTTATGATAAATAAATGTATTCCATTGTGCAGTCCTACCATCAATGGAAGCATTACATTATGGGGAAGGAAATGTTCATCCACACAGACCATCAAACCCTGTAGTTCATACAGATATAAGGGAAGTTGCAGAACGATCACCATCACAAATGGTCCACATACCTCTAAAAGTTCCATTTGAAAATTAAGTACAAAAAGGGAAACACCAATAATGTTGCAGACCGGCTTAGTCGACCACCAGTCATGGTGCTGATCACTGATCGACTCCTATGGGCATGAGACTTCACGGTGGCCACATCTTTACAAGAGCAATCCAAAATTCAGTAGCACATACCAGACACTCCTAGAAGGGAAGCAAGTTTCGAATTTCACCTCCAAGATGCATTGCCACTTGGGACACATCTATGTTCCTTCAAGTGAGCATGCCAAGATTATTTGGGAAGCGCACTATAGTCGAGTTGCTGGACATTTAATAGTAGAGAAAACATTGGATGTACTGCAAAAGTATTTTTATTGGCTGAAACTTCACCAGGATTTTTGGAAGTACATTAGATCCTGCACTGCTTGCGCCATTTCCAAACCAACCATCAAGAATCAAGGCCTATATACTCCTCTATCTACTCCTATTCTACCTTTAGAATCTATCTCCATGGATTACATGTCGGGCCTTACTTATACGTCTAAGCACGACAACGACTGTGTTTTCATGGTCGTCGATAGATTCTCTAAGATGGACATCATGGCAGCCTGTAAGAAGAGTATCACGGGAGAGGCCATTGCTAAGCTCTTCTTCGAGTGAGTGTGGGTACACTTTGGGATCCCACAATAATTTATCTTAGATCAGGAAAATATATTCCTATGTTCATTTTGGTCAAGTCTCTGGTTGATGTTGGTTACCAAAATCACTAAGTCCATGACGTTCCACCCCCAAACTAATGGCCAAATAAAGGTCATCAATAGGATGATCATACACATTCAATGCATGTAAAACTCTAAGCATCCATGCACATGGGATGAAATCCTCCCCTATGTCTAGCAAAACTACAACATATCTCTCCATAGCTGAACGAGCCATATCTTCTTTCAGGTAGGGCTAGGATTTCAACCATTATGTCCCATTGATTCGGCCATACCATTTGCAGCTACTCAGGAAGATTTGGCTCACGTCTAGCCTGAAGCCGACAAGGATAACAAATTTATTGAGTGCATTCGACACATCTTCCAATAGGTCCATCATATATTGGACAAAGCCAATGCTAAGTACAAGCAATGCAATGATCAACATCGAGTGCCGCATAAGTTCCAGGTGGGCGAAAATTTTTGGCTACATTTGAAGAAGGAGTGCTTCGCTGGACCCCACCACAAGCTTTACCCACTTTGATATCGGCCATATATCATCACCAAGGCTATAAGGGACAATTACTTCAAGCTCAACATCCCACCATTCCTTAGTTTGTACCTAGTGTTCAATGTAGATTTCCTTCGGTCATACTTTCCACCATTGTTGGACACATCTGACATTGCAGAACAACTCACACCAATAGAGCTAAACCCAAACTACATGCAACAATCTACAACTTATTAGATCATGGACATGCCTATCAAGAACATTCGCCAAAAAAGGATCTAGCTATATTGTGTTGTCAAAGAAGGCCAACTCCTTCACCAGGGAATAGGTTCAACAAAAATTTCCTCATTTCATGGTGGATTTGCATGCAATGGGGACATTTCTTCCTAAGGAGGGAGGACTGATCTAGGTGGATATTGGTGGCCACCCGCCTATCCCAACTGGACCTCCAGTTAGTTTCATCTGTTTCCTTGTTTATCTCAACATTTATTATTTTTAGCAGTTTTTAGGGTCCTGAACTTCCGGAGCAGTTTTGACCCCCTAAATGACGTTTTTTTGAGGTCTGCAGCACGCCCATACTCATAGGTAAGGGAATACCATAAATATTATAGTACTCAGAGAGACCATTCCAATAAGGTATCGTACGTGCCAAATGGATATTATTTGACCAAGTTATGACCCTGGGAAGTTGGCTGCACAACTAACCCCAATGAGGCCCACAAACTCTTGGTGTTCCATCTCCTGGTGTTAGGGTTTCTGGTTATTTAGGGTTTTACCTTGTTATTAAATAATAAGTAGGCACTTGAGCGTCATTGTAACACAGTTCAAAGGCATGTAGCTGCCACATCTCTTCTCAAATATAAGCTACCATCGCCCAAGCTATTTTATTTCCATTTTGTTTGTAAGCATATTTCCGTATTAGGATATTAATTAAATAAAGTGTTATTTCTGTTGCATATATGTATTTATGGTTATATATGTAATTTAGTGCATTCTTGTTTAAGTTCATATCATCTTCTGCGCTGGCTTTTCTTTTAGCCCTCCTCCAAATTTGAAGACATTTCGACAGTGGAGTCGGGAGAAAAGCTAAGCCCTAACTCTGGGACCAAAACTTGCCCTGCCATCCCCAAGGCTAGAAATTCCTAGAGTCAAAGAAACATCATTGAGTGAAATAATTTCTTTGATCCTTCCCCCTTGTCTAGTGTAGGAATATCATTGATTGTTTCATACCTTCCTCATATCCTAGACCGGGTCCACTTGGCCCCATGTGGTCCCGCTCCTTCAAAGGACCATTTTTCAAGAAGAATATGGGATACCAATTCTAACAAGGATTTTAGGGTGTGAAGAATGCATTTTAAAGCTTATTCCCATACACCTAACCACCAAAATCATCTTCCTTTCCCTATAAAGTACATAGTACATTGCTTAAAAAGAAAGCAAGATCCGACCTTTAAAACCTTCTGGGAAAGGGTCCAGGTCACTCATATCCATTAAATTATAATCCCTTAGTGACTCGATACATATCGGGTCTCCTCCCATCGGTGAAAGTTCATAAATAGAAGGAACCCTTAGTTGAGGTGAAAATGGGCTAAGACTCCATTTGTTGCTCTTGGCCTAACATTTTCCCTTTAGGGATCCCCCTTAGGTCCCCTGCTAGTTTGAGTGGTAATAGGATGAAGGTAACCAATCTTAGGAAAACACCCTATAGGACTAGCTTTTGGAAGCAGTTGGTTCTCTACCCTACCTTTCTTTGGAAAACTCTTCTTATGGGGATGAGATTCCATCAAGTAATAAGTTCTTTGGAAGCTAATCTAAAACAATAGATTTAGGATTGTCTGAGGATTTAGACCACCTATAGGTTAGAGGTATTTTTATTTGATAGGACGTGTTTGCTTGTATTAGAGTAGCATCATTAATATAGTTAGTTTATGCTTGGCACCACTTTAGTAGGTGTTTTCTTGTTGATTCTTGCTCTTTTACTCCTATCATCACCCTTTAGTCCTTAGATTCAATATTTCCATGACATCATTGCACCCCCTAGGCATTTGTCATGGAAAATTAGAGGCCTTTGCCCTTAGTTTCTATTAGGACATATTACTCCTCGTCGAGTTAGAGTACATCCTCCCAATCCTTCACTGAGTCATCGTTCTGATTTTGGTTCTATTATTTCTTCTAGTTCTTCCTTTGATTCTGTGTCTTCTCAACCCCGTACCGTCACCATGTCAGGCACCAACGTGGGTGTGGGAAACCAAGGTGGTAACCAAGGTACCAACTAGGGAAACCCGACAAGCAGAACCTCCACTGGTATGGTCACTCCTCCTCCATTGCTTCCTTTTATGGATGGTTTAAGTCTCCCCGATTTCATCCAACTCATCAACGATCCTCTTCTCTGTGATCCAAATTAGCCAACTATGCCTAATAAACTCCCTTATGAAATCCCTAAGTTTGGAGGTAATCCTGGGGAAGATCCCAGAAATCATGATTTCTCATTTCATATGTGGTGTTCTTCCAATTCTATCATTGAGGACTCCATCCGTCTTCGTCTATTCCAACACACTCTTACTGGAGTTGTTGCTAAGTGGTATACTGATCAACCCAGAGCCAATCATTCCACTTTCATGAATCTTAGAAAATATTTTCTTAACTATTTATAGTTACCTCTTTGTTATGGCACTGGTACCGATTGTTGACTTCCTTCTGTCAAAATTTTACCACTCGCCTATCCAACCATGTCTATGAATGGCGTAGAAGGAGGAGCGTATGTAGAGATCATGAATTCGAAGACCACATCTATATGGATTGGTTCCTTAGATTTATTTTGGCCCCCATTGCTAAATATGTTGCTTCTCACTTCCCCCAGTCTAAGGAAGATGCATTCCAAGTAGCCTTGAAATTTGACCTGATCTATGCCCAGTTGGGTTGTGTTTATACTATCATCCCCGATCTTCTTCAGCTTGGTGTTGCTAATGCACCATGGGAATATCATGTTGCGGATGGTATCGTTGGAACCGTTTCACACCCTCAACCATATGCTCCACCCCCGATGAGTTACGATCAACCTCAGGGAGGGGCCAATTCCTCTTACATCTATCCCTCCCCAAATACTCCACATGGCAACTCTCAGCACGCCATATGCATATCACCATCCACATCAGTAGATTCCAAGACCAAATGTTTCTCCACCTATTTACCCCAATGTTTCCCCCTCTTCTTATTATCCGTATGCACCGCCTAGCGTTCCAACCCCTTCGACACCAACACCCCATCCCCCCATGCCTACTCCACCTCTACCATAACAACAACCTCCTCCACAAACTCAAGTGTATGCTCAACATAGCACACCCAATCCACCTAATCCCAAGAAAAGGAAAAAGGGGAAAGGGAACTAGAACAAAAAATCTAAAGGTAATCAAGGTAGTAAGGGTCCACCACCCAATGCACCTTAGGGACCCCAACCTAATCCCACAACACAACAATAGAGCGAAAAACCAATAAAAATAAGGGTCTTTGTACAAACAAACCTTGTGTCTGTTGCGGCGTATACGACTATTATACTCATGAGTGTCCCCTTTTAGCTCAGAGTGTCAAGTATGGGAAGCTCAAGCAACTAATTCTGGAGGACCGCAAGCCATGGCTCCTCCCTCCCCTCCTGCTTCATCTCAAATGAATGTGCTTACCAATCCTTTTCCTCACTAGCGATATCTTGCTATTCAACCTACACAATGTTAGAAAACTCCACCAGCTCCACCATCTGGTCACCATGATTATTAGATTCTTATGATGAATTCTAATGAGGTAAATACGCACAAGTCAACCTCCAAACTTGATCGCACCAATATGAAAAGTGACCCTCTAAGTCAGTGATGAAGTCCCAACCCCAAGTTTCCACTGAGCCTTTGTCATCATCCAATGGTACCTTATGTTAGTGCTCAAATCTACCTTAGGCTGAAATAAGGTAAAATTCAAGGCTACATCAAACCACGCTCAACCTCGTAGCTAGCCCTACGAGGACAGGAGAGGGCTCTCTCCTGGTCAATCTCGGCAAAAGGTAATCAATGAGGCTCGAGATGACTAAATTGGTAATTTATTTTAGGCTAGGTATGAAGTATAAGGAGTTTGAAATTGATTTTTTGGAGTTTTGTTGAATCTAAGGGAAAGGCAATTTTGGGTGCGGGGATGAGACACAGTTTTTGCAGAGGTCTACTTGGGGCAAGGTAGGCGATTGTCTTGATTATTTTAAAGAGAATGAATGGCTATATCTGACTGGTGAGAATTTAAGGAGAGCAAGAAACTTTCAAGGATTCTCCATAAACAGATGAAAACATGGAAAATCAAACAAACTTAAAGGCAGAGCATAACAAATTATGGATTCTACCTTAACACTTCATTTGTTCAATTGTAGAATATAAGAGAAGGTAAATGATACACATAAAAAACTTAAAAATACTGAAAGAAGCACACCATCAACACATAAAGCCACACGAATCCCAAATAGTGCTGCAAAAGCCTGGTCTTTCCTTTGCCAAAAATGCAAAGAAAATATGTACAATAGAGTGTCAAGGTTTTCCCAAGAGTCCAACCCTGAAAATGACTTAGAAAATACATAATATAGGCAAGCCAACCCATTCCCTTGCCTCTAGGGGGTCGAGCTCATCATCCTAGGAGCTGTTTCAACCAACTCCAAACAAAGCACTACAATCTGGGCAGCCAAAACAACTTGCCTCTATAAGGTAGGAAACCAATTCATTCATTAAATTTTTACTCTTTGGTGAATGAATCTTCTAGAACAAGTAACTAAGTGTCAAAATTACATCATGTTTAATCAATTACATCAAGAGGAGTCAAAAATTACATCACAAATCAAAACTCATCAAACTGGCTGCATTCCTGAGCTGAAAGACGAAAAATTGTCCAAAAAGCCCTATGCGCTGCGTGCCTGAGCCCTATGTGTTGTGCGCCTTTCAACCTGCTTTTGGGCACTTCCCCACATCCAAATCAAGCTAAAAATAGCTGGTTGGAAAGCCCTGGATGTCTGCTATCCATCCCAAGTGGAATTTTTCAATTTTGAGCTCCTTTGCCCCCTCAAAATGTCATTCTCCCGAAAGTACTTCCTGCTGGCGCAAAAGGTGGCAGAAAGGTGATTTTCATGGTGTTTTTGAGCCTTTTGATCACCCAGAACTTGTTGAAATGCTTTGGCAATAGCTGAGCATGCATAATTTACCATGACAAACCCAAAAATGTAAAGTTTTCCTCCAGCAAGTGTCCCAATCTTAAGCGAGCGCGTTGACGCGCTACGCGTTGAGCCAAAAAACCTGTTTTTAGGACAAAATTTTCAAAATGAAAAAAATTTCTCCAAATTTGCTCAAATTCGGAGTGAAGACCCTCCATCATGTGTTGTGCCCCGCCAATGAAGCCTCGGCCAAAATTTGGAGTGGATCGGGATTTTTTCGCCGTTTTAGTGCTTTGCTCAATAGCCTCTTTAGAATCTTCATTTTTGCTTTGCAGACATGCATACGAGCCCAATAATGAGTTTTCATATGAAGAAGCATGTCTTTGTCTTTGTTTTCCTTTGCCAACCATTTCTCCAGATGAGTGTTCACACGGATGAGCATAGACTCTCGATCAATCGGTGTCATATCACCGGGTCTCTTTCGGGCCAATTCTTGATGCTCACGGATTTGCCGCAGCTCATAAAGTGTATGTTCATCCTCTAGCTGTTTGTTGCACTGCTCCAAGTAGTTTATCACCCACTTAGCCATCTGCAATTTCTTTTGCAGTGAGTCATTCTCAGCCCTTTGCTCCCGGATGATCTCCTTTAGCTCCGAGCTAGGAGAGCTCGCATCAACATCAATGATAGTGAAATCCGTGTCCTGGCCTCGTGAAGGACCCTCACCATGCATAGGCCTCTTGCCCCTGTCCTGGATCTGTACCTGTGATGAAGAAGAAGGCGAGACCCCTTCCACATGATGTGGAGATAATACTCGCTCTGCTGATGGAGTCAACGAGACCCCTTCCACCCCGGGTGGAGATAGTACTCGTCGTGTAGATGCAAATAAGGCCATGTGGCCTCGCTGGTATGTCACATATGGAGGAGCACTTATATGCTCGGTCTCAGGAATGTCTGGTTGGTGTGAAGGCACTCCCTCATCATGAACTATCTCGGGAAGCAGCTGTGGCGCTGAGAAGAAGTCATGGGAGATGAAATCCTCCCAAGTAATGCCTTGCTGTGTCAACTGATGTATCACTATGATTTTGATCAGCGCGTAATGATATATCCTTCTATGCTGCTGTGCTGGGGTCTTCCTTTGTACTAAAGTCACCATCCTCTCTATGTTGCGACACATGAAG
>APFE031538202.1:79375-143855 GCA_000404065.3 Pinus taeda | reverse complement strand
ATGGTGGGACGGTGTTTCACATGAATCTCAAACTTGTTGCTGGAATTCATCGGAATTTTTAAGTTGCTTGCTGCCTTAGCAAGTCCATCAGCAACACCATTTTGTATGCGAGGCACACATGTCAAGGTATGATCAGAAAATAGCTTTAGAATATCTAAGACTACATTTCGGTAAGCTCTAATGCGAGGATGCTTGGCTTGAAACTCACCCTTAGCCCGCTTTATCACCAACTCTGAATCACCATAGACTACAATCCTTTTCGCTTTCAAATTTTTAAGAATCTTAATGCTAGCAATTAGAGCTTCATATTCTGATTCATTATTAGAACAGTCAAATACTAACTTGTAGGAACACATTCTCACTTTGCTTGGAACCTTATCCGTAGCAGAAAATGGACTGCAAATCCATACACCAATTCCAGCACCATCACTACCTACTGCACCATCAAAATCCATGGTCCAAAGACCATCTTCATCGTCCTCTAAATGCTGAAATTGCACCAGCTCTGTTTTTCCTGTTTGCTGCCCAATGTCTTTAGCTGATTTCTCCGTAGTAGTTTGCTTTTCTCTCCTTTCTTTTTGCAGAACTTCTCTAAAATTCTCAGTGATTTCTGGTATATCTTCCGCCTGAACTAATTGACTATCTAGATCATTAAAACTATCAGCAAGCAACACAAACGACTCTAAATCGGTATGTACATAATTTACAGGATGATTGATTGGCTACTCTTTGCTGGTTATCATGTATTTCATCTTCTGCTCTCGATATAACTTTCTCATTTGACCAAAGACTTGAATTGTTGCGTAAGAGAAATCTAACTGTAGTGTACCTTTCAATTTTGCCCCCCAAGATCTTGAAAGGAGCATCCCAAATCACGGAGGAATGTCCGCCACAACCACATCCATCAAGACATTCTTCGCTGGAATTTGGTCTAAGCTAACAACCAAATCTTTGATGAGCCCGATACACCTCACACGGTTGGAATCAAATGAATACAAATCATGATACCTCCTTGCAATGTCTAGTCCCAGCTTTTCCATGATCGCCTTTGGCATCAAATTGTGCGAAGCACCCGAATCAAACATAACATTGTGCAATACATATTCATGCAATCTCAAACTGATATAAAAGGGAGGAACATCACTGTCAGGGGACTCACCATCTAATGCAGGCCCAAATATCAATTATGGCTGATCATCTTCAACATTTACCGTGTCAAACATTGGATCAAAATTTAGAATTTTAGAGACTTGACCACGGTAGCTGCTATTCTTCATGATTTCTGTCAAAGGAATGGATATTTTAAATTTGGAAATTTCATTTTCCAAACTAAATGCTGAAGCTTTTTCAACTTCTTTAACCGGAACTTCCTTTTTATCCTTGATTATACTTGCCTGATTTGTCTTTTCTACTGATGATATTTTACTAGTTGTGGGATCAATTGTCTCTTTTCCTTTCTTCCGTGGTATGGATGAATCCGTCTTCAGTGCTGTAGCTTATTTTCTTTTCTAAATTGGAGTTATGGGCACATCTCGGTTTTCCAATGAGTACTGCTTCTGTTGAGTGGACAAGGCATTCAAATATCCTCTTTGGTAATCATCTAAATCTGCATCATTTGCTAAGATAAAATCTTCATCTTTCTGGGCGGCTGAACTTTCTCCATACTCTTCATCCTCAGTGATGTAAATGGGCAGATCGTCGGGAGTAAAGAAGTGATTTTGGTCCCCTACTACATCAGCATCATCATCTGAATCTTGACTCACAAAATTCTGCAAAAGAGGAGTCTTAATCTGCTGCTGGGCTGCCGGCTCTTGTGCTCTTTGTTCACGCTGCTTAATTCTGAACTGTGGCTGTTGCTGGCCACGGTAATTTGGATTACAAATCTACGTTTTTGATTTATCAAGGTTCATTCTTTTGAACATTTTTTCCATCTCACGAAGCCAAGGCGGTTCTGATGTAGACTCTTCCTTTATAGTCACTCTTTTCTCTGCTTTCAACCGTGCTCTCTTATCATTCAGATTCGCCTCAACACTAACGGCAATCTTTTGCATATCTTCTAAGGTAGGCGGATCTCTGTCTCGTAGTGGATAAGCCATTTCTAGATCAAAACCATCCGAGAATTTAAGGAGTGCTGACTTTTTAGACGGTCTTAAGTCATCTGGAATTGCATTATACACTACATTAAATATGATAATATAATCCTGAACGGACTCACCAGGACTACGCTTGATGTTGGTATACTCTGAAGTGATTTGCAACGGATCTTTCTTCATTTCCCACTGATCTAGAAACAAAGTCTGAAGTTCCTGTAATGTGTTGATACTCCTTGCTTGTAAAGCTCTGAACCATTTACGAACCTCTCCTCCAAAAGTCTGGGCAAACAATCTCATTGAAACATTTCCTGCATCAATTTCTTGTAGGTCCAAAAAGTCCTTCATTCGAACAATATGCTGCTGAGCTGATATACTCTGTGGTGTGCCATCGAATATAGGAATCTTGCTCTGATAATCAGCAGGCATAGGATCCAAATTGGCCGGCAAAGCAAGGGGTGCAAATCTGGCAGCCATGGTTCTTGGTGGATTTGCAGTCGGCCTTGGAGATGTTGGGGAAGTATGTGTAGCTGAGGTGTGAGGTGTATGAGGAGGTGTGTGCAGAGGAGATGCAGTTTTAGGCGTGGAAATAGTGGATGAAGGCGAATTGATTGCAAACTTATGATCATAAATAATAGGTTGCACAGGGATGGTAGGAATGAAAGGCGGTTCAGTCGGATGTCTAGAGGTGGATGCCGTAACGGATGATCCAATGGTAGCGGATGTAGTTTCTAGAAAATCAATGATATTCGTAACCTCAATTGTAGTTTGGAGCTGTCTTAAAATGAAATTCTCAATAGACTTGTTAGACCTTTCGATTTGAAGAGCGGTAGCGAAATCAGGATCTGGAACTATAGAATCAAGAGCATTTTCAGACTTGGTTTTGAACAATGACAGTTCAAACTTCTCATCAAAAGCAAGTTCTTCAAGATATTCAAAAATTGTAGGACATGAATGGGATTTAATCATGGGAGTCGCAGAGCTTTCTTGACGAAGGATTTTTCGAATCAAGTTTGGATTTTCGTAGACAGGGGGCGGATTAGGATCTGGATTAGCTCTTGTATGTTTTTTTGAAGCCAATGTGTTTTGTCAAAAGATCGAAGGAATATAAGTAATTCAGCTTATCGAATTCTAGACTCAATCATCCAAAGGTCTAGAATGAACAAGTTTACTGGGGTGATTTGCAAATCTAGTGCTCACAAGCTAACCAGAGATCGACTGAAGCAATGTTTATCTACTTCCGCTTATGCATGGCAAAAGCGTTTCAAAAGCTACCTGGCGTGACTTCAGACTCCGTCTAAGACTCATGAAACAAACACATCAACAAGAAAACCATTGAGATTTCTTCCCCAGTAGAGTCACCCCTATGTTAGCGCTCAAATCTACCTTAGGCTGAAATAAGGTAAAATTCAAGGCTACATCAAACCACGCTCAGCCTCGTAGCTAGCCCTACGAGGACAGGAGAGGGTCTCTCTGGGTCAATCTCGGCAAAAGGTAATGAATGAGGCTTGAGATGACTAAATTGGTAATTGATTTTAGGCTAGGTATGAAGTATAAGGAGTTTTAAATTGATTTTTTGGAGTTTTGTTGAATCTAAGGGAAAGGCAATTTTGGGTGCGGGGATGAGACAAAGTTTTTGCAGAGGTCTACTTGGGGCAAGGTAGGAGATTGTCTTGATGCTTTTAAAGAGAATGAATGGCTAGATCTGACTGGTGAGAAGTTAAGGAGAGCAAGAAACTTTCAAGGATTCTCCATAAACAGATGAAAACGAAAATTAAACAAATTTAAAGGCAGAGCATAACAAATTTATGGATTCTACCTTAACACTTCATTTGTTCAATTGCAGAAGATTAAAGAAGGAAATCGGTACACATAAACAACTTACAAGTACTGAAAGAAACACACCATCAACACATAAAGCCACATGAATCCCAAGTAGTGCTGCAAAACCCTGGTCGTTCCTTTGCCAAAAATCCAGAGAAAATATGTACAATAGAGTATCAAACTATTCCCAAGAGTCCAACCCTGAAAATGACTAAGAAAATAAATAATATAGGCAAGCCAACACATTCCCCTGCCTCTAGGGGTCGAGCTCATCATCCTAGGAGCTGTTTCAACCAACTCTAAACAAAGCACTACAATCTAGGTAGTCAAAACAACTTGCCTCTATAAGGTAGGAAACCAATTCATTCATTAAATTTTTACTCTTTGGTGAATGAATCTTCTAGAACAAGTAACTAAGTGTCAAAATTACATCATGTTTAATCAATTACATCAATAGGAGTCAAAAATTACATCACAAATCAAAACTGGTCAAACTGGCTGCATTCCTGAGCTGAAAGATGAAAAATTGGCCAAAAAGCCCTATGCGCCGCGCGCCTGAGCCCTATGCGCCGCGTGCCTTTCAACCTACTTTTGGGGCACTTTCCAACATCCAAATCAAGCTCACAATAGCTGGTTGGAAAGCCCTGGATGTCTGCTATCCATCCAAAGTGGAATTTTTCAATTTGGAGCTCATTTGCCCCCTCAAAATGTCATTCTCTCGGAAGTACTTCCTGCTGGTGCAAAAGGTGGCAGAAAGATGATTTTCATGGTGTTTTTGAGCCTTTTGATCATCCAGAATTTGATGAAATGCTTTGGAAATAGCTGAGCATGCATAATTTACCATGAAAAACCCAAAAATGTAAATTTTTCCTCCAGCAAGTGTCCCAATCTTAAGCGCGCACGTCGACGCGCTACGCGTTGAGCCAAAAAACCTGTTTTTAGGACAAAATTTTCAAAATGACAAAAATTTCTCCAAATTTGCTCAAATTCAGAGTGAAGACCCTCCATCATGTATTGTGCCCCGCCAATGAAGCCTCGGCCAAAATTTGCAGCGAATCGGGCTTTTTTCGCCATTTTAGTGCTTTGCTCAATCGCCTCTTTAGAATCTTAATTTTTGCTTTGCAGACATGCATACGAGCCGAATAATGAGTTTTCATATGACGAAGCATGTCTTTGTCTCTGTTTACCTTTGCCAACAATTTCTCCAGATGAGTGTTCACACGGATAAGCATAGACTCTCGATCAATCGGTGTCATATCACCGGGTCTCTTTCGGGCCAATTCTCGATCCTCACGGATTTGCCGCAGCTCATAAAGTGTATGTTCATCCTCTAGCTATTTGTTGCACTGCTCCAAGTAGTTTATCACCCACTTAGCCATTTGCAATTTATTTTGCAGTGAGTCATTCTCAGCCCTTTGCTCCCGGATGATCTCCTTTAGCTCCGAGCTAGGAGAGCTCGCATCAACATCAATGATAGTGAAATCCGTGTCCCGACCTCCTGAAGGACCCTCATCATGCATAGGCCTCTTGCCCCTGTCCTGGATCTGTACCTGTGCTGAGAAGAAGGCGAGACCCCTTCCACATGATGTGGAGATAATACTCGCTCTGCTGATGGAGTCAATGAGACCCCTTCCACCCCGGGTGGAGATAGTACTCGTCGTGTAGATGCAAATAAGGCCCTGTGGCCTCGCTGGTATGTCACATACGGAGGAGAACTTATATGCTTGGTATCAGGAATGTCTGGCTGGTGTGAAGGCGCTCCCTCATCATGAACTATCTCGGGAAGCGGCTGTGGCGCTGAGAAGAAGTCACGGGAGATGAAATCCTTCCAAGTAATGCCCTGCTGTGTCAACTGATGTATCACTATGATTTTGATTAGCACATAATGATATATGCTTCTATGCTGCTGTGTTGGGGTCTTCCTTTGTACTAAAGTCACCATCCTCTCTATGTTGCGACACATGAAGTACGAAATGTTCATCATACAGACCCTCGTGAAATGCATCAACAAACGGACATGGTACGCATAGAGATGCGAGAATCTGCCCTCGCAACTGAAATACCGAATGATGAGTTTCATCAATGGTGCAAACTCATCCCTCGGGAATCTGAAAGGAAAAACTGTGTTCAAGTGTCTCATATACCCAGGTTTGATGTATGGCTCATAGTAGAGTTTGTCTAATTGCTGGCATTTGCTCCATTCCTCTCCTACATTTGGTATCCCAGTGGCCTGAGCAATAGTCTCTGGTGACAAGGTGAAATTTACTCTGGCGTAGTTTACATGGCCATCATGTAAATGTAGAACAAATAAACGAACTAGTTCACGATGATGCTGGGTTTGTGAGATCATCTCACAGTATTGGAAACATGATCGACGCTGAAAGCAATCCATTGCAAGTGGGCAAGCCTGCAATTGAGCCAAAGAAGTAGGCTCCTCCCTGACATGCTGACCACCTTTGCCACTTTTGTGATACCTCCGTGGCACATTAACCTCCAGTGTAGAATCACTGTCATACTCCTGCTCATAGAATGAATCCGTCTCTGACATGACTATGAAAACAAGATAGCTGGAATATATATACTGATATATAAAACTGTGTGTACAATTGAATGCAAACTGCTCTTTGCTCTAACAATGCTATGACCAAGGGGAAACAAATGCACAAGGGAATATTAGGAAAGGAAAAACACTAAGGAATTAGGGACTTTGGAAAGAAAATGTAATTACGGAAGGAAGGGGAAATGTAAATATTGGATTTGGGGCTTTGGGATATTAGATAGGATTAATGCGTTTTTAATAGAGGTGGGGGACTAGGATTTCAAGGATTGAAGTGTAGGATTAATGAGGGAATTAATGGGGAAGTATGATGGGTGAATTTGGGAATGAGGGACAAAGAGAAATGGGAAAAAATACAACCTTGGTTACACATTGTTTTCATACCCTACAGAACTTTTTATATTGACAAAATGAGGGCTTTAAAACTTGGATCTCCATGACAAACATTCACGAACCCATCACATTCACCATTAAAAACCAAGCAAAGGAAATGGATGCGAGCCTACCTGATAATTTTATGTGAAGAGGAGGCGATTTGATGAGCTTTCGAGCTAGTTTCGGGCTCTAAATTGTGAGCGTCGCGTGCCTTGCCCAGTGCATCGCGCGCTTGTAAATTAACACTGGTGCTTTGTGCCGAGTGCGCCGCGCGCAACCAATTCATCGCGCGCCTAACCCAGTGCGTCGCGCGCTTGATAATTGCTCCGACCTCCACTCAAACTCTCAAATTTTCCTTGGAACAATTTTCTCCACTCTTGGCATGTGCAATGATTTGTTGAAATATCTTTATAAAGACTCCAATTTGATTTTTGCTTGGTCCATAACCCACTTTGTAATGTTTTGTCTTTGACACTTTTTCAGGATTAATAGACTTCTGACTTTTTGGTTTCCTCCTTAAATTTGGTGAACTAAATATTCTTTGACATTTTTGCAGGGATAGCTGTGATATAATCTGGCAAAGGAGACCAAGGCTGTGCCTGGACAATTCAAGAACTGAAATTTTTGAAAATTTATTATAAAAATGAGATGACGACTTATCTTCAAAACAGAGTTTTGAAGAGAATTCCTAATCTATCTGTATAATGATAAAAATCATTGAGATAACCACCTATCGAGGACCTCTGTCTGTCCTGCTGGCTTTCTTAGACTTTGCAAAACCAAATTGACTTAACCCTAGACCTAATGACCGAGAACACTTGTCATGGCCTAGAAATTTGACCTCTTGATTTTTATGAACAGACCTAAACCAGCAGTGCCAAACACGAAGGGAATGAGTGACACAAACCATTCCGTCAGATTTATGGCATGCCTAACGAAATGCAACTGAT
Organism: Pinus taeda; assembly: GCA_000404065.3. NCBI lineage: Eukaryota > Viridiplantae > Streptophyta > Pinopsida > Pinales > Pinaceae > Pinus > Pinus taeda. Next base: position 136,059 of record APFE031538202.1, on the reverse strand, counting down.
CGAAACTGATGGGACACCTAAACATGAAATGCAAAAAAGAGTTTTGATTCCACCTCTCCTCTACCTGCAGGTTCTGGTCCCACTCCTATACCAGAGTAGGAGGTGTCTCAACCACCCATTGTGATCCCCCCTGATGTCGAGATGATGGATATAACCGCTACCATTATCTACCTGTCATCATCCATGAGATTGATTCATTTTAACTCTGTTAATGTCTCCCATTGTGATTCTGTTGAATCTTCTTCGACGAAAAATTTAGTCTCAACATCGATAGATCTTCCATCTACTAGCCATATGGCTCCCAACCGTGACAATGTGCATGTGAAACTTGTCTCTCATGAAGATGCCTCAATTAGATCGTCCTCATCATGTAGTCGCCCTTCCTCCAGTCTCCCCTGTACTTTGTGTGATAATTATGGCCAATATTCTCATCAATGTCTCCATTTCAAATATTTTCATGATACACTTCAAGTGCTTTGTGAATCAGATACCGCTCGTAGTGATTCCACCTCTCCTCTACCTGTAGGTTCCAGTCCCACTCCTATACCAGAGCATGAGGTCTCTCAACCACCCATCGTGATCCCCCCTGATGTTAAGATGATGGATTCCATTCTCTACCTGTCATCATCCATGAGATCGATGCATACTCCCTTAATGTCTCCTATAGTGATTCTGTTAAACCTTCTCGATGAGAACTTTGGTCTCAACATATATAGATCTTCCATCTACTAGCCATATGGCTCCCAATTGTGACAATGCGTATGCCAAACTTGTCTCTCATGAAGATGCCTCAAGTAGATCTTCCTCATCATGTGGTCTCTCTTCCTCTAGTCCCCCCATATTCCATTATGATGAAGACATCATGGAAGCCATGAACATCCCTGATTATCCTTGGGATGATATGCCCCATCATGCATACTTCCTTCTGTAGCAAACCCATGACCAATATGTTGTGGAGTCAAAAGACTTCATTCATGGTGAAGTCGATTGGTTTAAAAATCCCATTCCTATACCAAATGATTTTGAAGAAGGAAATATGGCTAACATTTCCCATACCATCAAAATTAACATTTTGAATAAACCACAAAACAAAGAAAATATCATCTTGGGGGCACATTTCACCCCAAAAGAAATTGATGCTTACACCAAGTTATTCAAAGAATTTCGTGATGTTTTCGCGTGGTCTTTTTCTAAAATTCCTGGATTTGATCCCGCCATTTTTGAACATCACATCAACATATGGCCTAGTTCCATCCTCATCCACCAAGTTCAAAGGCATATCCATCCTTCCAAACGTGAAGCTATTAAAGCTAAAATAGATAAGCTCAAGCAGGATGGTTTCATCTATCCCATAGAATACACAACATGGGTGTCCAATCCTATTCCCATTCTTCAGAAACAAGGCACCATTCGTGTTTGCACGGATTTTCCTGATCTGAACAAATATTGTCCCAAAATCCAATTTCCCACACCCTTCATAGAATAGGTCATTGATGAGTGTGCGAGGCATGAGGTTCTCTCCTTTATGGATGGATTCTCTCGATAACGAGATACATATCCATTATGTCAATTATATTAAAACTAACTTCAATAGTACATGGGGAACTTTTTCTTATAAGGTCATGCCTTTCGGTTTGAAGAATGTTGGGGCCACTCTTAACCCTCTCAAAGTTCAAGCCATTCTCAAACTTCCTCCTCCTCATACCCTTCGCCAGTTACAAAGTCTCCAAGGAAAAGCCTAATTTCTTCATAAGTCCCTGACTATGCCACCATGGCGCATGGGTTTCTTAGACTCCTTTGATCTAAAATTACATTTGTTTGGGATGACCAAGCTCAATAGTATTTCGATGCCCTCAAACGTGCTCTCACTTCTTCTCCCTTCATTAGTCCACCTAAATTTGAGAGGGATTTCATCTTGTATATCTTTGTGTCCACCTATTCGGTTGCTAGGGTCCTAATACAAGAATGTTCTACTGGAAATGAGAATGTCATATATTATGTAAGTAAGAACCTTAATGGTTCCCCTGTGTCCTATTCACACAAATAAAAGTTGGTGTTGGATGTTGTGTTCTCCGTTCAAAAGCTTCGTCATTATATCCTTATGCATACCACCAAAGTTGTGACCAATTCCAAACCCATGGCCTTCTTGTCGAGTCGACAGATCGTTAGTGGGAAGTACACCCATTGGATCGTTACCTTTCAAGAATTTGATCTCGAATTTGTCACACCAAAGAGTAAGAAAGGTTTAGCCCTTACTAAACTCAATTATGAATTTCCCATTGGTGCGCTTGAACCGCCGGTAAATGATGATCTTCCAGATGAAAACTTGTTCGCCATTACTACCGATGATCCTTGGTATGGCGACATCCTTACCTACTTCTGAAATCCAAAATTCACCCCCCACCTCACTCGTGATGATTGATGATGTATTCGACATCAATCCCCTCTCTACCTTGTCATTGGTAAGGATCTAAATCATCGCGGTGACCACACTGTCCTCTGTCATTGTCTCACCCATGCTGAAGCTGAGAAAGTGCTCAATGCTTGCCACAGTGTTTCTTGGGGTGGCCACCTCTCCGAGATGGCCACTTCCCAGAAAATCACACACATCAGTTACTTCTAGCCTTCTCTCTTTAGTGATTGTATTAAGGAAGTCAAACACTGCCCCAATTTCTAGTTATATGCCCCAAAGGCACGAGCTCCATCGACTCCCCTCCACCCTCTCATCGTAGCAAGTCCTTTCTGTAAATGGTCTATTGAATGTATGGAGTGTCGACCCACATTTTCTAATAACCACAATGGTATTATCATGGTTGTCGACTATTTCACCAAATGGGTTTAAGCCATGCCAACATTCAATAACACCACGACAACTGTAGCCCTCTTTTTCTTTAACCATGTTATTGCTCGATTTGGGGTTCTGAAACAATTAGTCTCCCCATGGTTGACACTTTAAAGATGAGATATGGCATTATATATCCTCTTTGTTGGGCTTCAAACACCAATATTCATTATCTTATTACCCCTAAGGTAATGGCCAAGTTGAATTTGTAAAAAAAATCCTTAATACTATGCTTCAACAGATGATGAATAAACACAAGACCAACTAGCATCTAATGCTCTTCCCTGCTTTGTGGGCCTATAGAACTTCTGTAAAAAAATGCCACTAGGTTCACTCCTTTCCACCTCATTTTCAAAGAGGAGGCAATATTACCAATCGAATGTGAAATCCCCTCCCTCCACCTTGCCGTTAAACTCCTCCCAGACACCCAACCTGTAGAATAATGATTTATCATGCTTGAGCACACCAATGAAGACTTGCATTGCAAACCATTGAAGCAGCCGAAAAGTGCACTAAATCTCCATATGACCGAAAATTCCACCCTCCTAACTTCCATGAAGGTGACCTTATTCTTTTTTATGACCAAGCTCATGATGTCTTGGGGCACAAAAAGTTTGAACCATTATGGCTAGGACCTTACATCATCCATAAGTGTTTGGAAAAAGGGGCTTACCTTCTAGAAGGTACATAAGGAGAAATCCTTCCCAACCCTTGCAATGCACTGTACCACAAGAAATTTTACCCCTATCATTTCCCATTGAAATGTGTGTATCTTTTTATTTTTCTTGCATTTAGGTAGCTTGCATGCCCTACCATATTATACATTGTCTTCTTGCGTCTTTGAGATGGATCCATCATCCACACCTTATATTGGTTATGCTGATGGTGTGAGTCACTTCACCAGGAACATAGCCTTGACAACTTGGGCCATTTTTACCCCCTTTCATTCGTTAGTCCACTCCAAAAATGCTTGAATTGGATCTTCCACCGATAACCAGGATGAATATTATGTTGTGATATTGGGTTTGTTATCTAATGCTCTTGATAATTGCATCCTTCACCTTCATGTTTGTCTTGATTCTTTGCTACTTGTCATGCAAATGAATGACGTTTATCATGTGCATAATCCTATCCTATTTAGAAAATATCTACGAGTTAAGCTTTTGGCACATGAATTTGAATCCATTACATTCAGTCATGTTCCTAGAGCCCAAAATCACTATGTATATACCATTGTAAATCATATTCTATATTGGCATTTATGACATGCATATACAAGAAGACATCCATATCTTAAAAAAATGCCAAACCATAATCGTCACAAAAAGATGCATAACCATAATTATGTGTCATAATACATTGTTTTGAGTCCACTACTCTAAACACATCCAACGTGCTCATTCACATGTTATCACAAAACAAAAACGGGGACCCACATGTCCCTATGCCTAATCACTATCATCTGGAGGCTCCCGAGCCAATGGTTCCACCCACTAGCTCATACGTCTCGTACTACCTGACCGACCATAGCATTGCTTCGCATGATTCCCCGCCACTCTGAGGGAAGACCAACACATTGATTTGTATACTGATATTCTAACTCATGCCACTTGCGCTCTGTCTCCTTGGTCAGTAGCACATCAAATCTATGTTAGAGATCCTCTAGTAGAGCATCACTACCCGATCTCTATTGTGATGTGGCCCCACCATGATCTGCAGCCCCAGGTGCTACAACTCAACCTGTGTATCCTTTCGGCTTCATCGATGTTATCTTTGCATACCACAAAGTTTAAAAATTATTAACACATACACATATTTCTTAAACTATAAATGCACCAAATATATGGCTGCTTTCACTTACCATTTGGACCCCATGCTCCTCCCGACAGAAGTGGTAAGTCAGGATCCCCTTGATAGTTCATTCCACTATACGTATAATCATTTATGTATAGTGGCATATGGTCCTTTTTACTGCTCAAACTAGAAGGGGACCTAAATGGGATGCCTAAAGGGTCAAATGCTAGAGCAAGGGCAACAAATGGTGACTTAGCCCAATGTCACCTCAGTTAACGCTCCTTACTATTTACAAAATTTCATCGATGGGAGGAGACCTGGTATATGTAGAGTCACAAATGAAGGATAAATCAACAAATGGATATAAGATGAACCAAAAAATCCCTTTCCAAAAGAGAGTCAAGAATGGAGTTTGCTTGCTTTCTAAGCAAGGTACTATATATTCTAGGAGAAGGATGGGAGGATGGGAAGATTTGAGGGTTAGTTTTAGGAAATATGACTTGCGAAAGAGCCAATCCCTAAAATACTTATTGAAATTTGTATTCCAGATGGTTCTTGAAGAATTATATTTTCAAAGGAATGGGACCACATGGGACAAAATGGACCCAGCCTAGGTTAGGAGGTAAGAGTTTAGAAACCAATGATATTCTTAACCCAAAAAAGGAGGGGTAAAGGATCAAAGAAATATTTTTCTCTTAAAGGTGTTGAATTGATCCTATGAGGCACTAGCCTTAGGGATACCAGGGAAAAGTTTTCTCTTGAAGCTAAGGCTTGGATTTTCTCATAACTCCATTGTCAAAATGGCTTCAAAATTGGAGGAGGCCTTGAGGAGACACTAAAGCAGGGGAGGCTAGGAGATCAATTTTTTTGGAGGGATATTTTGTGGGGAAAATGATGCCCTCGGTGACCCAAACTAGCTAGACCTAGGAAAAGGTGAAAAAGAATTGATTTTAGGTGACCATATCTTGATAGATCAGTGCCTTAGTATTAGGAGAATGGATTCTATGATAAATATGAATGAGGACCTTGTTCCTTATTGAAGGAGGATTTAAGACTACCTCGCTAGCCTTCTAGGGCAAATGGAATAAACCTTGCAACTTTTATACTTTGAGTTGAAAAAGGTGATGGCTTATCAAGATGAATTCATTGATAGAATTATCCCTAGGAAATTTCATTCAAATTACGTGGCCCATATATTGAGAGATTCTATATAGAGAAAAAAATTCCACAATTTAAGCAGTAAATGCATGCATCAATTAGCCCTAAAAATAGTGAAAATCCCAATCCAATGTATATGACAAAGTAAAACAAGAATATCTTTAAAATAATTTAATTACATGTAATAAAACATATCCAACCATCCACAATTTGAAAATAGAGAAACTCCAAGATAAGATAAAACAAATCCAAACATCAAAATTCATCCATAAAGCTCCAATTCATCCTCTAAGAAAAAGTGTGAAATTCTCAAGAGAGAGAAGAGATCTAATCCAAAGTGATGATGAGAAAATTAACTCATATCACTTGTATTTATACACTAACAAGGAGTTCAAATTAGTATCCTAGGCCTACATAAGCCCCAAAAATAAAATAATGTGTTAATTTTTGGTGACAAGCCCACCAAAATAGCTCACAAATGAAATAATAAGCCTCTTAAGAGGTGCCATGATGGATAATACATGTCATAGGGCCCTCCAAGTGACCTGATGAGGCCCATAGATTCCATAATGAGGAACATGACCCTCAAAAGTGATGGAAAATGGGTTGGTCCCTTATTATCCAAACAATAAACCTGTGGTGCTCCCAGTGGGTGTGGGGGCACAATAATAACGTCATGGATCTTCAAATGAGTTGAATATGCATGTATATCATATTCAAGGGCTCTGATGACGGTGTAGGTGATGCCACGTCATCCTAGAAGTCATGGGTTAGCTTCCAAGTGTATGATACATCTATGGGGCCGATTGGGAAAAAGTGAATGTGGTGCATCTTTCTCATCCAATAGGTGATTCAAGATCAATATTTGAACATCCTTGGTGATACATGGAGTATTATCTACTATTGTGGATGCCTATGGCTCTCAATTCACACCGTACATGTGCCAATGTAGCTCTTCGGCGGATTAGGACCCCGTATAGGGAGACCAAACCCAAGATGGAGACCATCTATAATCCTGCATACGGTCCAATGTATCCCCTAGCCTTCCAATACAAAAAGTCATTAGAGAAATTGAATAAATGAGCTTATCAACCATGGTCCACAAGTGGGGACTTCATAATGCACTTCCCTTCCATAATGGGCTTTGGGATGTGCCATTGTCTCCTAAACTCCGAATGGTGTTAAACAAGTATCCTATTAAGTGGTTTCTACTTCTAAAGGGGAAAATATGTTCAAAGTACATCCTTTAAAAGATGGTGGTATGTGATAGATAGGTGAATGAAGTAGGGGATGAGAAGAGGCAGCCTGTTGGAAATACTGAGAGGGGGGGTGGGTGAATTAGTATTCCTTTCAATTAATATTATTATTAATCTTTTAGAGAATTAGTTAATTTTCAATTATTACCAATGTTTGTACAATGATAGTAGTAAACAAAATCAACACAAATGCACACAGTTTTTAAGGTGGAAACCCCCTCCGGGACAAAAACAACTTGAACACTTTTCTAATAATTCTTTAATCTTCAGCTATAATTGAAAGTAAAGCTCCAACTTCCTAGAATCTAGAAAATTATTCTTCTCTAGCTCCCACTGGATGGAAGCTCCAATGCCCGAGATTCTTCAGTAGTCAACTGAATGGATGCCCCAACACCAAATGAGCTACAATTCACCCTAGCACCACACTACCACCCTGAAGTTTTCACATGCTTGAACTTGTTGGTGACTTCATGCACCAGCCTAGCACCACCCTACCACCCTATATAAGAATAAAATAAGAATGGACTCCCATACCAGGGGAAATGGTCCACTTTACAATAATATAAAATGATGTAGAAGAAGAAGAAATACTAGAACATAACCCCAACAATGACACAACCACCTAATGATGATCCTAGACCTCCCGAAACTGCCTCTTCAACTCTGTGCAAATAGACACTTGTACAACTTTTACAATGATTCTTTTATAATGACTCTGTACAATGATACTTTTGCAATGACTGTATGCAGTGTTTCCCACTTGAAGACTTCATGTGTGAACTTCTTACTGCTGTTCTACACCTTGATTGCTGCTCTTGTCATGCTAGCCTTTCTCACTCTTCAGAACATTAGATTATGCATTGAGTCTTCTCTTGATGAATATATAATACCTGCAAAAAGTCTTCAAGGAAATACCCATGACATGATAATAACAAAACTTACCTCATCCTCCAAAGCATATGTTAGTGCTAAACAAAAACAACAAATTAAAAATATAAAGAAACTAATGCAATTAAGAGATGAACATGCATATACCGAATATACTTACCTGAAGCTTACCTCTCCTGCATCATTTCGCTGCACCTTGCTCTTTGTTGCCCTAGAAAGTCTAGTCCTTTGCAACCCTTGACAACATTTGATCTAGCTTTTTTTTCTTGCCTTTTGGGAGCACGATATTGAATTTGATGTATCTCTGTGATTTTAGATCCCCAATATGTGATATTCAGTCCTGTAGTAGCCTTCTAAGTCTTCTTTCCAATGCCATAGGTCTGACCCAATTTGGATTCTTCAAGACAAAGTTATGTCCAATATCTCACAATGACCTAATTATGGACTAGTTCAGTAGAGCGAACTTGTACGACATGCCACATGTCACTATTTCCTCCTTTGGCTCTGAAATTGATACAAAGAAAAATAAATTCTGTGCACTATCCGTCAATTTTTACATAATTCCAATCTGCTTCTCAGAGAGAGAGTTATGATGATTTTCCGAAGGTCACCTCTTTGAGATGAAATTCGGGAGCCTGCAAAAACCCTAACTTCCAAAACTATAGCAAAACAAGATATGAAATTCGGTCATGACGTTCATCAACATTTCAGCTCAAATGGGGTTTAATTGCAACATATAATACTTCATAGAAATAAATATATAGCAAAAATTCCACGATCACTACTTTTGGAGGATATATTAGATTTCCTTTTATAGAGTTGAGAGGGGCTTCATTAATTATTGACTATTGAATGACCAAAATCAATGATAGATTCCATGCCACAACCCCATGGGTTTTTAGCCCACTAATTGGGGTTACTAACTTCAATCTTGAATAACTTACAAACTGTGAGGAATTACGAGGAGAGCTATATATTGATAGAAATATATTTTTGAGTAGAGTATTCCTATAATGGTTATGAGATGAGAAACCATGAATGATGATGCCCAATGCGCCATAGAAGTTCAGGGTCATCCTTGGTGTTGCTTGGGTTGACATCAATGACAACCTCAGATCATCTTTAGATCAACAAGCCTACCCTGGGCCACATGTTGGAGTGCAAGGGTAGCTAACAAAAGGGAAGCCTACACTTGGGGTTTATAATGTATAGGAGGTAGAAATCATGGTACATGAGGTTCCCTGACCTTGATACTTCCACCCTTCATTATATGCCTTTTTCCTTTTTATTGTTTTTCTTTGATTAAGTGCTCAGGGTTCAAGGGGTAAGAGCATGATGCGTGAGATATAGCAGTGAATACCCCCTTTTAAGGTAGGGAAGGTCATTTCCCACTAGGGGTTGGGACAATCATGGATTCCTATATGATGAAAGTGGCTCATAGAACCTGAAGGAACAAGGGCGATGGCCATGATGATCAGGTAGAGCTCATGTATTGGTTTTTACCCACATGCTGAATGTGTTTGTCCCAACCATGTTTTGCATTTTGTGGTACATTTTCCTATTGGATGTGGCTAAATATGCTTTTATTGTTCTTTTTAGCTGCATCAGCCTCTGGGGCATCATTTTAGGCCTGACCCAAGGTGTGGGAAAGGGGAAGGGGTGAGCTAGCCCTATGTGGACCCAATGGGGAAATGTGGATTCCGGGTGGGAGAAATGATGACTAAGGAAGTAACGAATAGAAAGGGGGTAATATATGTGAATAAGGGAGCGATACCACACAACCAAAATCAATGTTTCCTATGAAATACCATCCCTAAAGACAAATGGTCAGTAAAAGAGATCCCACGAGACTAGAATCCAAGGTTAATATCCAAAAGGCGTATAGGGGACAAGAGAAAAAAACTAGCACATTATTTTTGCCGAATCCCCCCATTAATCCATGCCCAGAAGTGTCAATGATAATCAAGCTACAATACTCAATTATCAAATGAAAAGGCATAACTTTAGGTTTGGGAGGCCCACCTTCAAACATACTATCATGATAGATGGGCGAGGTACCACATTGCTGGCTCAGGTGGCAGAGAAATGGCACAATGAGCTAGTTGGTGGCTATAAGGGGCTGCTCACTATCGACTTAGGACCATCTTGGAGAAAAAAAATTCCCTAGGTATATCACCCACAAAATAGTGGGTAACATGTGGCTCCAACTGGGATGTGATCTCTTCAAGAAGTGGACAAAGCTAATCAAATAGGAGGTCATGAGAAATCCCACAATCTCTTGGTTATCGTAGACCTGTTACCTGCACATATAATAGGTGAAGAACACGAGGCAACATGCTTTTATTGCATCTCATGATTGTACATCCTAAATGTTAGGCCATAAAATCAACAAAAAAATAAAAATGTGCCTTTTTAAAAAAAAATTATTTTTATTTATTTATTTTAAATGCATCTAATCTATCATGAGAAATATCATATGACACCAGTTCTAATGTGAAAATTAGCATGCAATGAATCCTACCCTAACATGCATATGACAAAGTTATTATTAAGTGTAATCATAAAGCCAATGCAACCAACATATCATCATGTCAATATATATGCTTCCCTATATGATTACTCATGCAAAAACCCCCAAAGCGAATGCAAATCCAAACACATGGAGGATTCTGCGGGCGGGAGGTGGGAAAATATGATACCCACACATGGATGATAATGTGAGAAGATGTAAGAAAAGGATGTAATCTAGTCCATGAGATCTTCTCTCGAAACCAAAATATAGAGATGTAAACAACCAAGCTCATAAACTTTTGATGGATGGAAACCTTTGGCATATCACTTCCACCATTGTCCTTATTATTTACGTCATCAATTATGGCCTTCATTAGGTTATGATTAGTGGGAAAGGGAGGCTGACAATATAAAGAAACACAAGTAGGTTTCACATGATGATTATACTGGATAGGAGAGACCATGGAGTGACCAAAACCCTGAGGGTGCATCCAAGGAGAAAAAGTATAATCAATGAAAGGATTTTCCTTGACACTATACTAGGATGGGGGAGGGCTAATAGTTACTTGAGATCATATGATTAGGGGTGAAGGAATAACTTGATGAGGACTCAATATAATGACCAATAAGAAAAAGGGAGGAAGAAGTGTTGTATTCAACGAGTTTTTCTTTACCAAAATCATAATCTAAAGTCTCAAGTGATTTGATCATAGAATCATACTTAGGAGAAGTGGGAGTCATATCAATTTCCTTAGTATCAAAGATTAGGTCTCTCCTAAAAGGGAAACTGATCACTTCCAACTGCCCCTCTTTATGCAAAGGAAAATGAAGATTCTCCTTCCCAAGGGTATCAATGGGTATGTTATCATAAATAGTGCTTGAGGGGAAGGGAAGACCAATATTATCCTCATCCTCCTTGCTGGTGTCGTAAATGTGAGCATAACCAAATTGAGGACCAACAATTTCCCATTTCTCCTTTTCAATGTGGAAATAATATTCAATGTCATATTTCAAGGGGTTAATGGGGTTAACTTCCTCAAGGTTCTCAAAAGGAGAATCATTAGAAGTAATATCCTTGAGAAAGGTAAGGTTAGTCTCAACTTCACCTTCCATAGACTCATTCTTCCCAACACGTGTTCTCAAAATCATCCTTCTCATCATGCAGACCCAACGATGACTTGTCTTCCTCCTCATTACTTAGATTCTCAATGTCTTGATGATTCTCGATGAAGGCTTCCTCTTGGATTCTTAATGTAGGGTATACTTGAAAGTGACTAAGAAAGCCATCAACGAACTCCTAAATATATGAGATTCTCTTGGGTTCATGATCATGCAGCCATGAGTTATGACCATCAAGAGATCCCATGAAGAGTAACATAAAGACATCTTGGTGAACCACTTTTTCCTTTGAAGTGTGTGCATTGAATCTTTCTACATGGTCAATTGCGGAGAGTGGACCATCATCAAACATGGGTACCCCACGTACCATCCTTGCGGTGACATGATTAGGGTGCCGAGGGATGCTAGTAATGTCCAAAGTGGGAAATTTATCAAATAAAGGCAACCTATTTGAGATTAAAAATATGTATGAGTCGCTAGGGTGAATTTGAAGATGCCTAGAAAAATGCTTACTTCACCCTACAAGCATCGATCCTAAAGTTGAATGAAGAACTAGGTCTTCGTTCTTCTAATGGAGTCACCAATAAAAATACGTCAATATGTTCTATGGGGATAAAACACATGTTTTGTGTCCTCGACAACGCACCAAAGTGTTACCGCTCAAACTAGCAAGGGACCTAAAGGGGACGCCTAAAGGGTCAAATGTTAGATCGAGGGAAATAGATGGAGACTTAGCCCATTTTCACCTCAGCTAAGGCTCATTACTATTTATGGAATTTCACCAATGGGAGGAGACCAGGTATATCTAGAGTCACAAAAGAAGGATAAATCAACAAATGGATATAAGTTGACCCAAACAATCCCTTTCTAGAAGAGAGTCAAGAATGGAGCTTGCTTTCTTTCTAAGCAAGGAACTATATCTTCTAGGAGAAGGATGGGAGGATTTGAGGGTTAGGTTTAGGAAATATGACTTGTGAAAGAGTTTCTCACTCCCTAAAATCCTTCTTGAAATTGGTATCCTGGATGGTTCTTGAAGAACTGTCTTTTCAAAGGAATGGGACCACACGAGACCAAGTGGACCCAACCTAGGTTATGAGGTAAGAGTTTAGATACCAATGATATTATTAACCTAGAAAAGTAGGGGGAAAGGATCAAAGAAAGTATTTTCTCTTAAAGGTGTTGAATTGATTCTATGAGGCACTAGCCTTGGGGATACTAGGGAAAACGTTAATCTCGGAGCTAGGGCTTGGATTTTCTCACAACTCCATCATTAGAATGACTTAAAATTGGAGGAGGTCTTGAGGAGACACCAATGTAGGGGAGGATAGAAGATCAAACTTTTTGGAGGGCTATTTTGTGGGGAAAATGATGCCCTAGGTGACCCAACCTTGCTAGACCTAGGAAAAGGCGAAAAAGAATTGATTTTAGGTGACCATCTCTTGGTATATCAATGCCTTAGTCTTGGGAGAATGGAGTGTATGATAAATATGAATGAGGACTTCATTTATTATTCAATTAGGCCTTAAGACTACCTTGATAGCCTTCTAGGGAAAAGGGAAACAACCTTGTAGTTTTTATATTTTGACTTGCAAAATGTGATGGCTTATCAAGATGAATTCATTGATAGAATTATCCCTAGGAAATTTCAGTCAAATTACATGGCCCATACATTGAGAGATGCTATATAGAGACAAAATTCAACAATTTAAGTAGTAAATGCATGCAACAATTAGCCCTAAAAATAGCGAAAATCCCAATCCAATGTATATGACAAAATAAAACAAGAATAACATTAATATCACATTCTTACATGTAATAGAACATATCCAACCATCCATAATTTGAGAATAGAGAAGCTCCAAGATAAGATAAACGAAATCCAAACATCAAAATTCATCCGTAAAGTTCCAATTCATCCTCTAAGAAAAAGTGCGAAATTCTCAAGAGAGAGAAGAGATCTGATCCAAAGTGATGATGAGAAAATGAACTCATCTAACTTGTATTTATACACTAATGAGGAGTTCAAATTAGTATCCTAGGCCTACATAAGCCCCGAAAATAAATTAATGTGCTAATTTTTTGTGACAAGCCCACCAAACTAGCTCATAGATGAAATAATAAGCCTCTTAAGAGGTGAGATGATGAATAATACATGTCATAGGGCCCTCCAAGTGGCTTGATTAGGTCCATAGGTGCCATAATGAGGAATAGGAACCTCAAAAGTGATGGACAAGGGGTTGGCCCCTTGTTTTCCAAACAATAAACCTGTGGTGCTCTCAGTGGTTGTGGGAGCACAATAATAACCTCATGGTTCTCCAAATGAGTCGAAGATGCCTGTAGATCATATGAAAAGGATCTGATGATGGTGCAGGTGATTCCACATCATCCTAAAAGTCTTGGGTCAACTACCAAGAATATGGTACATCTGTGGGGCCATCTGGTTAAACGTGAACCAAGTGCATCTTCCTTGTCTAATAGGTGATTCATGAGCAATATCTGAACATCCTTGTGGATCCATGGAGTACTGTCTACTACTATGGAGGCCCATGGATCTCAAAACACACCCTACATGTGCCAATGTATCCCTTTGGAGGATTAGGACCTCGTATAGGGAGACCAAACCCAAGATGGAGACAATCTGCGATCTTGCATGAGATCCAATGTGTCCCCTAGCCTTCCAGTACAACAAGTCATTAGAGAAATTGACTAAATGAGCTTACCAACCATGGACCACAGCTGGGGACTTCATAATGCCCTTACCTTCTATAATGGGCTCTGGGATGCGCCAATGTCTCCTAAACTCCAAATGGGGTTAATCAAGTCTCCTATTAGGTGGTTTCTACTTCTAAAGTGGATAATATGTTCAAGGTACATCCTTCAAAAGGTGGTGGTATGTGATAGATAAGTGGATGAATTAGTGGATGAGAAGGGCCAGCCCTGGGCCACATGATGGGGTGTAAGGGTAGCTAATAAAACAGAAGCCACACTTGGGTTTATAATGTATAAGAGGGATAAATCATGGTATATGAGGTTCCTCAACCTTGATTTTTCCACCCTTCATTATATCCCTTTTGCCTTTTTATGAGTTTTCTTTGATTACCTGCTTGGGGCTTAAGGGGTAAGAGCATGATGTGAGAGATATAGTAGTGAATACCCCCTATTAAGGTAGGTCGGTTCATTTCCCACTAGGGGTTGGGACAATCATGGGTTTGTATATGATGAAGGAGGCTAATAGTACCTAAAGAAACTAGGGTGATGGCCATGATGATGGGGTAGACCTCATGTATTGGATTTTTCCCATGTGCTAAATGTGTTTGTCCCAACCATTTTTTGAATTTTTTGGTACATTTTCTTGTTGGATGTGGCCAAATATGATTTTATCTTTCTTTTTAGCTTCATCAACCTACGGGGCATCATTCTAGGCCTGACCCAAGGTGTGGGCAAGGGGAAGGGGTGAGCTATCCCTATGTGGACCCAGTGGGGAAATATGGACCCATGTGGGAGAAATAATGAATGAGGAAGTAATGAATGGAAAAGGGGTAATATATGCAAATAATGGATCGGGACCATGCAACCAAAATCATGGTTTCCTTAAAATACCATCGCTAAAGGCAAATGGTTAGTAAAAGAGATCCCAAAAGACTATAATCCAAGGTTAATATCCAAAAGGGGTCTAGGGGACAAGAGCACAGACATAGCCCAATATTTCTACCAAATCCCCCATTAATCTATGCCCATAAGTGTCCGTGATAAGAAAACTACATTACTCAATTACCAAATGACAAGGCATACCTTTAGGTTCAAAAGGCCCACCTTCAAACATACTATCATGGAAGATGGGGGAGGGACCACATGGTTGGCTTAGGTGGTGGAGAAATGGCACAATGAGCTAGCTGGCGGCTGCTGACTGAGGACCATCTTAGAGAAAACAATTTCTTCTAGGGATATCACCCACAAAATGGTGGGTAACAGTCCCAATGAGCAAAAAACTCAGGTTAGAACACTCATCTGACTCCCCCTCCTCCACCTCTTCATAGTAGCTGCTCCTAGTAGTATATCCTGGGCTCCTGCAGGCCCCCATCATGGATCTATACATGAGGACAAATTGTCAGGATATTTTCAAAGAAGAATGAGCATAAAACTATCCCAAAAGAATATTTATCATTAGACCTTCACCTGCATAGTGTCAACTGTCATTTCAACAACAACAACATAATCTGGGCCCACCATAGTAGGTCCTTGCCAACACACTCCCAACCAACATCATTTTCCCCCCTAGTGATATGGTGGAAGGCATGAATACCCAAGATCCACAACACTTTTGTGACTGTAGCTCGTGTCTCAAACCTCTCTATGTCACTGATCTGAATGGTTGTGCCCTTTGTACAAACCCCCGATACATTGGATGTATCTTCCCCACTACCTCCAAGGGGGAAAATCCTATCAAAAAATATATGTCCTGGATCGTGATCTCGATCCTATGCCCCTGTACTATAAAGGCCTCATGATCTAGGTCCCAGTAACTCAGAATCCTCGAAAGAAAGGGCTCACCAACCCTCATCAAAGGGTTCTCCAAGAACTTTAGCTCGCCATACCGTGAAAAACTTCTTTTCACTGCTTGATTCTCCTAAATCTCAACAAGAAAGGTCTCCAAATATCATTCTCGCCATGCAACCTTTAGCTCTGCCATACCTACAAAATTCCATTATGTTTTGTCAATTCAGAGTCAAAGGCTTGCATGTCTAGTTCTTAGCTTCAGCTCACCATAGACCACTAATCCTGCTTTTCCCATCAGCCCAGAACATAGTTTTTGCCCTCAAAGTTGCGTTGGACACACTTATTAGCTAAGTTTTTGTGTTCCAAAATGTAGAATAGGCCCCCAAAAGTGTGTTGAAACTATGAGGATAAGAAGGCCCCCCCCCACAATGAACTGAAGCCCTAATCTAAAAGTATAATCCACCAAAAATGATGAGTAAGGTTAGGCCACCTACCTACAACTTGCAGATCCTGATTCTGATGGTCAGTTTGTTCACTACGATCTCCATAATATTTAGGGCCTTGTCATCCTTTCCAAATTCTCCAAAAATTCACTATGAAAGTGAATTGTATTTGGGGGTGAAAATCCCTTTTATAGGAAAAAGCCAAGTTTTTTCGTCGCCCATTGCGACCAAACCGCACCTCTGTTTGATGAACCGTCAACATTGTTGGAAAGATCTCATTGAGTTTTATAATATACTATAGTACCAATTTACCTTTGCACTGGTTGACTCACATGTCATTTTTCGTCATGAGTAACCATCATTTACTCATGTTTTTATGGCCCCCCTAGGCCTCCCCCATGTGGCAGCATCATCAAGTCACCCTTGTATCTATGGAGTTTGTTCTAAGTCCCCTTAGTCTAGTTACAGTGTTCCATACATTTTTGTGTCACATCCATCCCTTTGTACTCATATTTAGCCTTTAGATATGCTGCTCCATCTTGGAAAAACCCCCATTTGAGTCATTGACCATCCCCTCCAGAATCGTGTCAGTCGCATCCAAGTCAAGCATACACACCATGCTCTGAAAAGGGAAGTCATTAGTCCACCACTCATCTTGTTTCCTTCCATCATCATCCCTTAGGTCAGTCCATAAGTCGCTCTACTATGATACCTTGTGCCTTTGCTAAGGATTCTTTATTGCCTTAACTTTGGTGGGCCCTCCTCTATAGACTTCAGCACATTTATTCCAGAAAAGTGGTCTAGAGGGAAGTGTACCTTGGTGCTAGCTTCCATCTTTGTTTGGTTCCTCAAATCAAGAAAAGGGAATCAACATTACCCTTTGACTTTGATATGCTCGACGTGAGCTCCTTATCGTACGATTAAGAATCGTACACTTGATGGTTCGGTGATCTAGACGATTGTCCCAATGATTCCTAGGTGTATGTGAGATGTTCCATACCTCATGAGGGGGTGGCCCTTTAGGTAGCCCCTACATGCCTGGATGTCCTCTAATGTTGATCTAGCCTTAGATATAGTTCTGTAGATGTGATGGGTTCAGTTTTAGCCACTTTCAGTGCCCACAACATGCATGTCTCCTTCAAATGATCCATTCAAATATTCAGAGC
The DNA here is from genome assembly GCA_000404065.3 of Pinus taeda. NCBI lineage: Eukaryota > Viridiplantae > Streptophyta > Pinopsida > Pinales > Pinaceae > Pinus > Pinus taeda. The sequence continues at coordinate 118,385 of APFE031538202.1, read as the reverse complement.
CCTTTCCTATTCAGCAGGGCTTCTTTGGTTGTGAACCCCCTTCACGATGTCAACTTGAGGGGCATTATGTCTCACATACTCAGATGTTATTAAATTCAATCCTTTCCTATGTCTTTCTAGACACATTATGTATATGGGATCCTTTGTATTTTTTCTTGGCCCATTGATGCAAGCATATCATGTACTTTATAGCTCAATCCTACATTGTTGGGTTCACCGTTATTCTTTATACACAGTTATCTCAGCGGGTATGAGTATGCCTCCCCCACCTCATTTGAGATCATGTACTCCAACATAAAAGGAGACTTCTATCAGTTTAGTAGGTCTTTCCCCCTCCATTTTTGTTTGTCCTTGCATTTCTTCAGCTATCTCTCTCTCTTTGACTCCCCTTTGGTGTCTAGTGGAAGTGTAACCTACAACTTATTTAGGTAATACGATTTTCTCCTAACACTTATACGTTGGGGGCCAATCTGTTATCACCAAAAAATGATCACTTGGCCATTTCTAACTAGGTGGATTGAAATACACCATGTAGGATTAATTTCACCATAGTAAATATTTGGAAAAACACTGAGAGGGGGGGAGCTGAATAAGAATTTTAAAACTCATAATAATATTTTTTCTTTTCTGAAATTTGTACGCAACTTGACTTAACCCAACTAGCGTATATACACGACTGTTGTAAAAGAAACTAGTGTATTCCCAGTAAACTTTGTAAAACAACTGATTCTTTATCTGTTAAACTTTGAACCAGAATGTAAGAGATTTATCATGCATTTGATAAGCGGTAAAAAGGTGCAGTAAGAATAGAATAAAGTATCACACATAAATAAACACACATGAACACCAGGATTTAAGGTGGAAACCTAATGTGGGCGAAAACCACCCCTGGGGTCGCCTTAGTCTTCAAAACTTATTAATATCAAAAGCTGCTTACATTCTTGTACTGGTGCAGACTCATACCAGTATGCAGGCACCCACCTGTTGAAGGCTACAACCTTCACTTGTTCTCCATCTCTTATTGGAAGGGAGCGCCAACCCCCTGATCTGATCACCAACTACTACTGGAAGGAAGCTTCGACTTCCTCATAAAAGGCTCCAACCCTCAGCAACGTCCATGGACCAAGTTTCATCAAATTTTCAAATTGGATCCAATATCAACACTTATGCTCAATCATCACTGTAAAAAAACCATCAATCTCTGACAGACATAATCAACCAATCACTGCAACCTAAACAACTGATACATAATCAAAACTTAACCAATCAACTGGAACGGTCAGATCACTATAACCAGTAAACAGAACTGAAGTTAGAATGTTGCATCAACACACAGAATCAACTGCAACCCTTATCATTCATTTTCCAAAATGTATACGGTACTTCACTTAAGGAAACTCGCATGCATACATGATGTTCTGGAGAGAAACCCATGTATAGATCTTAATATACTGAAAACTAAATATTTGACCATTCCAATTTCTGAAAAGAACGTTGAATCACACTTAGATCTACTGAAGCAATCTGAACTAATCATAGGACTGTCTCTGATCTTCAATTACAATAAGAAATTAATCTTAACATTCATCAATCAATTAATACCCAAATTCAACTTCATCACTCAATCAAATCTACTTCAAACATTATCACTCAAACCAAATCAACATGAGGACATCATTGATAGACAACAGAGAAAAAACAGAACTAATCAAGTTGATTAGTCATTTATGAACATAAAATCCTTACTTTATATACGCGACTTTGGAGAAGTGAACCCATGTGTATAATCTCTTTTCTCGAGACCAACTAGCGTATAGATCTGCAAATTTTGACCTAAAGTTGCACAACTCTTCAAAACTTCAGAAAGACCCAGATCATAATAATCAAAGATAAAAATATGTGTCAGTACTTAGATTGAGTCAATCCTTGAACATATCATACAATGAACAATAATTTTAGGTCTCATGATCATGATCCATCATTGTATTTATCGGTGCATAATTATTTCATATCAACGTGATAATTATGGCCCTTACAATGCAAATATACTTCAGATTAAAGTATTCATAAACAATTCTTTCTCTTGCACACTTAGCCCTTTGATATTCACTTCTTTATATAGTTTATCCCTCATCCAATACCACGGGTGAAAACAACATTAGTGTCGGCGGTAATATTTGACAGGATCAATATTCATTGTCGCGCTCATTACTATGGGCCAATACCATGGTAAGGACCCTTGGTATTTAGAATACCATGGTAAAAAAACCATACACTACTTTCCTTCATTGAACTTGCGTGCATACGCGACTTGGCTTAACAAAACCCGTGTTAGTTCTTGAACTTCCAAATTTATCATTCCCGTGAATTGTCATGCATTTTGTCAAATCTATATTCATTCTAGTATTCTATTGAATTCACTCTGAACTGACCGATGAATTCTATTATAAGTGAGTTTCCATCAAGGACAACACATGCGTCATAATTCCAACAATATTCCCCTTTGGTCTTGATGGAAACCATTAGATGTTTGGTCACCACAACCTATAAATAACATCAAGTCAAACACCAAGCTTTTAAAAACATCAAACTACTCTCCAAACACCAAAATACTCTCCCCCTTTTCCATTAAGGGAAAAGGGCTGACCAATGTTAAATGAATACTTCCATATCTGAATCGCTGAATATGATGAACTACTGAAATACTCCCCCTGAGCACATGTTGAATTCTCTGATCATTCCCCCCTTGAGCACCTAGATGGAGCCTTTTCTTTGTCTGATGTATATTCTTTTGTTGCCTCATTAGTTTCTTCTTCTATATCATTGTGACTTGATGTGGGAAAGCATTCATCATTATCATCCTCTTTTGTTGATGTTACCTGTTTGGGCCCTGTGCGTGCTTCATCAATCACAACATCAATGCATTCAACAATTTTCTGAAGTCCCTTATTGTAACATTTGTATCCTTTACTTCTAGATGAGTAACCAAGAAGTATCCCTTCATCTGCTCTAGCTTCAAACTTACCAAGTTTTTCATCATTATTTTTGATGAAACATTTGCTTCCAAAAACTCTAAAATGCTTTACAGTGGGAGGTTTACCATACCAAAGTTCACATGGAGTTTTATCACTATTCATATGAACAAGAGATTTGTTGAGAATATTTATTGCCGTATGTGCAACTTCACCCTAGAAAGTGTCAGGAGTTCTAGACTCATCAAGCATAACACAAACCATTTGTTGAACAATTCTATTCATTATTTTTGCCACACCATTTTGTTAAGGAGTTTTAGCTACATAAAATTGTCTTTTTATGCCATGTTGTTCACAGAAATAAAAGAATTAATCTAATATGTACTCTCCTCCTTGATTAGATCATAGACATTTGATTTTTAGATCTACTTCATTTTCAACTAATGCCTTTAAGACTTTAAATTTATCAAATGCTTCATCTTAGTCTTTGAGAAGACCAATCCAGCACATCCTAGAAAAGTCATCAATGAATAATATATAATATTGTTCTCCACGAAGTGGCTTTTTCCTTACTGGTCCACACAAATTAGTATGTATAAGCTCAAGAGGCTTACTTGCTAATCCTTCTTTGGCATTGAATTGAACTCTGGTTTGCTTACGAAATTGGCATGAATTACATATGATACTTTCTGGTATGGTGATGTAGGGTAGATCACGAACAGCTTTGAGCTTACTTCATTTGATTATTTGAGAGAAGATTATATGTCCCAACCTTTCGTGCCATAACAAGTTTTCTTCTACCTTGCCTAGGTAACATTGTTCTTGGCCACCTGTCAATATTTACAGGTTGCTTCGCGTTCTTGTTCCTTTTATTATGGTATTTCCTGTATCAAGTTCACGAACCACACATTATTGTGATTAGAATACCACTCCATTTCCTTGATCACACTTTTTGATAACACTCAACAAGTTATGCTTTAATCCATCAACATACATAACATTAACAACTTTAACTTTTTCTTTTAGAAAAACAAAACCTTTACCCTTAATGATAGCAGGTGAGTCATTTGCAAAAGTGGCATTATTTTATTTCTCTAAAGAATTGTATGAAATAATTTTATCTTGATCACCTTTCATGTGTTTTGAGAATCCACTATCAATGTACCATTGATTTTATTGTTCTTCTGCAAACAATGCTATGCCACAACTTTCAGACTGTACCTCCTTCCTTTTCCATACCTTGGAGTTTGTTGATAGTTTCTCCTTTTGAGATGTTGGCTGTAATTTTCTCATGCATTTAAATTCTTCATGACCAAAGTTATTGAAAACTGAGCATTCAATTTCATCTATAAGAAGTGAGAAGATATTATAGGAGTTCTTCTTGACTCTTGTCTCATTCCTTTGTTTTCTTGCTTCTTTAGTCATGATAGTTTTGTATGCAACACATTGAGTAGCCTTATGACCAAAATTATGACATGAAAAACACTGTCCATTAAAGAATAATTTTTTGTGACCATAGAATCTTCTAGTGTTGTTTACCTTTTGAATGGAGCTTCTGTTGTTGTTCATCCTTGGATTGGAGTGAAGATGATTTACTTGTGGCATGCCTTTATTCTTTTGCTGAGGATTGTAGTTTTGTTGGCTGGGTTTTGCTGCATTATTGAAGCTTTGTTATCTGATTTTTGTTGTATTACTAAAGATTTTCTTACTGGTTTTTGTTGCATTTAGATAGCTTCCGGAGGTGGCTGAATACTTTTCTGATTGAGATGTTTCTCCAGTGCATCCAAGACCTGTGTTCATAAGAGGAGAGCACTACCTTGATACCTTGATAATTTCATCTAAGGTTTCAAATCCTTTAGAAAATCTAAGATTCAAAGTTTTTATTTTCTCAAGTTCCTTTCTTAGACTTACTACACATTCTAACTTCTCTTTATGCTTGTATTTTTCTATGAGTTGATGCTTCAAGGTATCTATGGATACTTTGTTTTCTTCCAAGAATATTTTGAGTTGGGTAATTTCTTCAAAGAAATCCTTTTCTTCTAATGCATCCAAAAATTTACCATTAGACAATGCACTATTTTTCTCAAAAGCCATGAGTAATTTAAGATCTTTATTAGATTTGCCTTCTTCACTCTTTGACAAGTCATCACTATCTTCTTCTACTATCAAACCATCTCCTATTAATTTTTGAAAAATCCTTTCCTTTGTCATGATTATCTTTATGAGGACATTTATCAGCGTAATGACCAACTCTACCACAAGCAAAAATTTGAAGGGAAGCTTACCTCTAAATTGTACGGTCCCAGTCAAAGTTTCTTGACAAATGTCTTCTCATCTTCTTCTGATATGTATCCTGATTTCTTGCGTTCCTCCTTTTATTTTCCTTTTGTAGATGCTTTAAATGCGACTTCTTTGACTTCTGAGGGACCTCCTTTCCTCATTTCAAAAGCAGTCATGATCCCATGAAGTTGAACAACAGTAAGAGTCTGCAGATATTGTAGATCTTGCTTCTCTTCAATGGCAGACACTTTTGACTTGAATTTAGGAGTTAGATATCGTAATATTTTCTCTACTAAAGTAGTGTCCTTTATTTCTTCACCTAGATTTTTCATGTGATTTAAAATCTCATCTATACGAAGAAATAAATTGGAAAGACTTTCATCATTATGCATTCTGAGAGTTTCATATTGAATTCTAAGAGTTTGGAGTTTAACACATTTTACCTTGGTATCGTCTTCATATATTTGAATGATTCTGTCCCATATTTATTTTGCTGTGATTAGCTGCATAAATTTGACAAATTCTGATTTTGTCAGACTTCCCAATAAATCATTGACAAATTTGACATTGGTTTCATATGCCTTCTTTTCCGCTGCATCTGTGGGAACCACAGCTGGATATTAGTAACCTCCTTCCACAATTACCCAAACGTCTTCTCCAAGAGATTGAAGATAGGATTTGGTTCTTGTGTTCCAATATATAAAATTATTTCCCTTGAAAAGTGGTGGTCTGATAAATGCCGATCCGTCTTGATTTCTCATCTTATGGGATCTTCCTTCAAGCGATCAAGCTTCTTTTGAAGGACCTTCTTAGATACCAATTGTTGGGAAAAATACTGAGAGGGGGCGGGGGATGGGGATGAATCAATATTTGAAAAATCACAATAATAATTTTTATTTTTTGAAACGTATACGTGACTTGACTGAATCCAACTAGCATATATATGCGACTGTTGTAAAACAAACCAATGTGTTCCCAATAAACTTTGTAAAACAGCTAATTCTTAATCTATTAAAGTTTGAACCAGAATGTAAAAGATTTATCACACATTTGATAAGCAGTAAACAGGTGCAGTAAGAACAGAATAAAGTATCACACATAAGTAAACACACATGAACACTAGGATTTAAGGTGGAAACCTAATGTGAGAGAAAACCACCGTTTCTGTAGTCTAAGATGAAGCATTTGATAAATTTAAAGTCTTCAAGGCATTTGTTGAAAATGAAGTAGATCTAAAAATCAAATGTTTATGATCTGATCAAGGAGGAGAGTACATATCAGATTAATTCTTTTATTTCTGTGAACAACATGGCATAAAAAGACAATTTTATGTAGCTAAAACTCCTTAACAAAATGGTGTGGCAAAAATAGTGAATAGAATTGTTCAACAAATGGTTTGTGTTATGCTTGATGAGTCTAGAACTCCTGACACTTTCTAGGGTGAAGTTGCACAAACGACAATAAATATTCTCAACAAATCTCTTGTTCGTGTGAATAGTGGTAAAACTCCATGTGAACTTTGGTATGGTAAACCTCCCATTGTAAAGCATTTTAGAGTTTTTGGAAGCAAATGTTTCATAAAAAATAATGATGAAAAACTTATCTAGAATTAAAGGATACAAATGTTACAATAAGGGACTTCAGAAAATTGTTGAATGCATTGATGTTGTGATTGATGAAGCACGCATAGGGCCCAAACAGGTAACATCAACAAAAGAGGATGCTGATGATGAATGCTTACATTATTATACTAGTGAAGACTCATATCAGTACAAAGGAACCCACCTGTTGAAGGCTACAACCTTCACTCGTTCTCCAACTCCTATTGGAAAGGAATTCCAACCCCTTGATCTGATCACCAACTACTACTGGTAGGAAGCTTCAACTTCCTCATTGAAGGCTCCAACCCTCAGTAACATCCATGGACCACGTTTCATCAAATTTTCAGACTGGATCCAATATCAACACTTATGCTCAATCATCATTGTAAAACAATCATTAATCTTTGACACATAATCAGTGAATCACTGAAACCTAAACAACTGATACATAATCAAAGCTTAACCAATCAATTGGAATAGTCAGATCACTATAACTAATACATAGAACTAAATTCAGAATGTTGCATCAACGCAAAAAATCAACTGCAACCTTGATAATTCATTTGCCAAAATGTATATGCTACTTCACTTATGGCAACCCACGTGCATACGTTCTTTTTTGGAGAGAAAACCACGTATAGATATTAATATACTGAAAACTGAAAATTTGACCATTGCAATTTCTGAAAAGAACACTGAATCACACTTAGATCTACTGGAACACTCTGAACTAATCATAGGACTGTATCTGATCTTCAATTACAATCAAAAAGTAATCTTAACATTCATCAATCAATTAATACCCAAATTCAACTTCATCACTCAGTCAGATCTACTTTAGACATTATCACTTAACCCAAATCAACATGAGGACATGATTGACAGACAACAGAGAAAAAAACAAAACTGATCAAGTTGATTAGTCATTTATGAACATAAAATCCTTAATTTTTATATGCGACTTTTCAGAAGTGAACCCACATGTATACACATTTTTCCTGAGACCAACCAACATATAGATCTGCAAATTTTGACCTAAAATTGCGCAGCTCTCCAGAACTTCAGAAAGACCTAGATCATAATAATAAAAGATAAAAACATGCGTCAATGCTTAGATCCAGTCAATCCTTGAACAAATAATACAATGAACAATCATTTCAGGTCTCATGATCCTGATCCATCATTGTATTCATCGGTGCATAATCATTTCAGATCAACATGATAATTATGACCCTTACAATGCAAATGTACTTCAGATTGAAGTATTCACCAAAAACTCTTTCTCTTGCACACTTAGCCCTTTGATCTTCACTTATTTATATAGTTTAGCCCTCATCCAATACCACGGGTCAAAACAACATTAGCGTTGGTGGTAATCTTTGACTGGATCAATATTTGTTTTCACGCTCGTTACTGTGGGCCAATGCCATGGTAAGGTCCTTTGGTATTTAGAATACCATGGTACAAAAACCATACACTACTTTTCTTCACTAAACTCACGTGCATACGCCACTTGGCTTAAGAGAACCCGCGTATAGTTCTTGAACTTCCAACTTTATCATTATTTTGAATTGATTCCCATGAATTGTCATGCATTATATCACATCTTATTCATTCTAGTATTTTGTTGAATTTACTCTGAACTGACTTGTGAATTCTGTTATAAGTGAGTTGCCATGAAGGACAACACATACATCATAATAACAACAGTAAAATCACTTTCACCATAGGAAATAATTTAGTAAACCATTTTGATTAAATTGTCTTCTGATTAAAATAAAAAAAAACCTCATGGGAATAATTGAATAAATCATGATATATTTAATTTTATGTAGGAATAATTATTAATCATTGTTTAATAATTATTCCTTGTCACATTTGATTAAATCCCCTAGGAATAATTAAATAAATCATTATTTATTTATTATTCCTTATTTATATTATTGGAATAATTGTTAAATCACTTTTTAATAATTAGTTTATTTTCACACCATTCTTAATCCTCGCGAAATAATTAAAAAATATTTTTATTTGTTAATTATTTCTAAATAATGATATTTGACCATTTTCAATATCTTTTCCTTCTCCAAAAAATATAATAAAGTATTCTTAATGATTAGATCTTGATTTGGTCAATATTATTTTATTATTCTCCACTTTCGAGATTAACTCAATAGTTTGTTATAAATAGGATGGTTTTTCATTCATTCTTCACCATGATCATTATCATCGTCACCATTATCGTCTCTTTTCATGTGAGCTCCCACTTGATTTCTACACATTATTTTGAGTTTTTTACACATTGAGAAAGATAATCAATTACTGAATCACCAAGGACATCAGAGGACCCATCCCACGGAGGGGGATTTGCCGACCTTTTTTGTAGATCTACTTCACTAGGTGTTATCAATAAAAGATTTATTTATTTTAAAAGTATTTCCATTTGGGTTATTACATTGGATATATATATATATTGTTGTTTGCTCTTTTGGATTGTATATGTTGTTTTGTTGCAGGTTTTCCAAGTTTTATTAGATATATGAAGTGTAAGTAGCCACAAATTTTTGTTAGGGTCACGTGTCACTTAGTGACTTAAGTGAAGTGTTTTTGGTACACTTTCCAAGAAATTTCACACTAACAAGGAGATATGAAATATAAGGCACATTTTGGTGGGTCGATTCAGGCATAAATTTTGTAGGGCGGGGACAAAGCATCACACCTATTTTTGGCCTTAAGGCATTGATGCTTATGTCTATGGTAGTCAACCACCCATACAAAATTGCAAAGAAAAAAAACAGATCCACAATCCTACCGAATGTAAGCTTATGATGAACCTTGGGTTAGACGAGAATAGGTTTAGCAACTCTCCAATATAGTTCTTGCAATTGTGTCAAGACATAGTTCGTGGAAAAATGATGAAGAGGCAGATCAAGCTAGAATAAAAATAAAAGAAGAAAAACCATGGTGGATTTATTGCATTAGGTGTAGTCGACGTTTTCAAGGCTTTCCCAAGTGGTATTGGCCAACATTCCAACTTGCCCAATAAGTTACTGCCTGTCCCAATGTGATATATGGTTTTCACTCGTAGTAAAAATTTATTCTTCCCCACTAAAAATGTCCAAAAACCATAAGATCAAACCCTATTGGCTTATTGTTTTCACATCTCATGCATGGTGTGAAGAGCATTTATATGGATGTGCATGGTGATGGAGGGAGTATGACGAGGATGTGGGACCAAGGTTACCTTGTGCATTGCTATAGGAATGAGGAGGAGCGTGGGTGGGTGTAAATCATTTGATACGAACAATCTTAAGTCATTTTGCTACTATAACAAGTGTGGTTTTAAAAGCCATGCTAAAAAAACATACTACAAAATGTTGTTTTAAAAGCCATGTTAAAAACATACTACAAAATTTTCTCTTTGTATGTTAATAATCCCAGAACAATACAATAGAATTATACTCTATTTATCTTACCTACAAAGTGTACCACTGATTTCCCACTCTATCCAGTGCGTGATAACGATTTTCTTCTTACTACCCAGATACAACGTACTATTATAATTTACCAAGAGGGATAATTAATGAGTGCATATGATGCATTTCAAATGAAGTGATTAAGTGGCTTAAGAAGAAATCATTGTGGTCAATATGGATTTTATAGAAATAATTTAGAATATTTTTATAGGAAGTATTTATATGTAACATATTTGTGTGAGCGTACACTTATGTACTTAAATCTAGTTATAAGATGCAAAGCGGTTGAAAAGCTATTAAAATAAATAAATGAAATTGTTATTAAATATAAATGTTTAAGAGAAAGTTGTATTATGGTTTAAGTAAATTCAAGTTAGTCTTTATGTAAGTTATAAGGGTTAATATAATTAATTTATCTATCTGTCCAAAACATATTGAGGACTAAGAAATTACAAGTTGTAAAAAGCCACAAGTGGGTTGAAGTGTATTGATTTTTTTTATTATTTAATGGTTTAAAATTATATTATTATTTTAAGGATAAATATCTTGGTAATTTGTTTTATGTCTTAGTTATTCATATAAAAATATTTGTTTTATGGCTTAGTTATTCATATAAAAATATTAGGTTTAACCTTCCAATATATTGAGTACTAAATAACCATTTAATAAAATAAATAGCTAATTTGATAAGTTTTTCACGAAATTATGATTAAATAATGAACATGTTACATGCATTTTATATTATTAAATTTGTTTTTGCATCAATATATTTTTAATTGCAAACATACTTTTTTGGGTAGTTGGAATTTTGTAAATGACATTCATGTAGTGATTATTTATTGCATTTTTTCACAAACAAAACAAATAGGGGTATTTATATTAATAAAAGTCAAGAGAAGGCCAAAAACCCTTACATTTGATGTTTGATACCAAAAACATGTCTTCATCATAGTAAACAAAGAGTTTACTAGATCTTCTAGTGGAAAAATAGTTTAGACAGTAAATACAACCATTATATATTATGCAAAAAGACCCAAGCACGAAGATGCATTTAGAAAAAAGCATAACAAACAGATAGGGTTAATTACTCGACCAAAAAACCAAAATTTTACCAGAAGCACAAAGAAAATTTCACCAAGAACCACAACCACCCTCTTTGGTATTTCTAGGGCATCGGTTCCTTTTACGTTCTGTAGGGGCCCCAACATTGGTGCCTTCATTAGTCGCTCTTATTCCCATGGAAGAGGAGACTTCCAACGCAACCACCTGAGAACTAAGAAAGTGGAGTTCCTCCCTCAGAGCATCCAGAGAGTCTTCTATTTCAGCATGATGGGAGAGAAATTTGGCCTCTAAGAAGAGTTGGAAGGATCTTTGCCTCTTGACCATGTCTTCCAACTTTTGGATAGAGACTATCAAAGCTTGGGCAACATCCAGTAGTCTATAAATTATAGACGAAGCATCAACGTTCTCATGAGAGTCAGAATTTATTGCCATTCTAAATTAAATTCGAATGACCTTAGTCCAACGAAACAATTGGTGGGGAGAAGAAATGAAAGAGGCACAAGGAACAAATGTGAAGGCTGAAGTAAACCAATGTCTTAGCCAGAGGCCTGAAAGGATTGATATATAGAGAGAAATCCCAATTTCTCGTACGAGCCATCCTACAACAATAAGACCTAAATATCCATAGAAAATTCACCTGAGCAGATGAGCGAAGTCAAAGGGATTCTACAAAATGGAGGTATTAACTTCATTCTTAGGCGAATTGCATTTAGCACCTCATCTAGATGAATATGTAATGACTCAAATCCAATGTAAAATAAATATAAAATACCTCCAATAAGGGAGGATGCCAAAGAGGAAGGCACATGTACATCATTGTTGGACACCTAGGATGAAATGTGAGAATCTAGGATCGAAGGTGAGGAAAGGCCAACCAAAGAAAATGATGGTGCCAGGCCCAATAGTCCACTATATGATGCACTTGAATGCTCCTCGAGATGCGCAATGTATTCAGAGGGTGGAGAGATGGGTGGAAATCTCTCTCCCATAGGGTCATGTTAAAACTTAGAAAACCAAACATATCAAGGAATTGGATAGAAATCCTGTCTCTGATTCAAAACTAGTTCTCCTTGGTTCATGCTAGCACCTTTTTAGCAATCTCATTGACAATCAAGTTTAGTTGTATAAACACATCACACATCTCGAGGAGAATTAAAGTGAATCATATAGTGGACTATTGGGCCCGACACCATTATTTTCTCTGGTTGTCCCTTCCTCACCTTCAATCTTGGATTCTCACATTTCATCTTATAAATTCACTTATTCAAAATAAGAGATTGAGGCAATGATCCTTTGACATAAATTTATAGATTCATTGCTACTGGCCTTCTTATCTTTAGTAACTATTGTATGACCAACATCGAATCCATGACAACATTTATTCCAGTGATTTTACAGCCCTTGGAAATCTCCAATCCCTTCCATAGGGCTAGAAACTCTGCTTGGTTTTTAGTGGCTATTACAAGTCCCCATGCAAATTGAGAAACCATTTTTTCATCGGGACCAATAATAGCCCCTCTTGCTCTTTCCTCCCCTGGGTTTCCATGAGATTCCCCATTAAAGAATAGAGAAAAGTGTGATTGTTATTATCTCCATTTGCTAAATTCCCACTGCTTCAACCTTAAACACATGATCATGTCCAACTCAGGTTGAAGCTATATTTTACATGGGGTATTAGGGAGTAGGACTAATATGGTACGATCAAGTTCCCACTGATTTAAGATGTCAACCTCCATGGGGTTAAATCCACATACATATATGGTCTCAATCAAAAGCATAGTCAAGGTTTTGGATGCAACTTTTAGAGAAGAGGGATTTTCATTTTTTAAATTACCATGTTCTAGGAGACCTAGATCATCCAACATGTGAATTTTGGGAGGTTTTCCCAACATCAGATTGATAAGGAGGAAGCCTTCCTATTCCAGGGGTATTTCATTTTCCAATTTTCAAACATTTCCTCCCACAAGCTAGGGATTGAGACAAGGGGATAGACTAGGCCAAAGGAAAGTCTCCAAGCCTCAAACGAAAAAGGGAAGATCCAAAAGAGGCGGGGAATGTTTTCCTCATCTCTACAAAATAAAGCACACTTGGATGGCCCAATGATACTTCGATTCCTAAGATTCTCAACAATTAGGATTTTCCTATGAGTAAGGGACCAACAAAATGTGTTAACCTTTGGTATCTTGTCTTTACACCATATCTTGGACCAAAGTCAACTCGATGGGGGGGGTCTGGAAAGCACTTTATGAGTAGGGAGTAACCCATATGAACTGAGTAATTTTGAGAGGGGGATTTAGTCCAAATTTGACAATCCTTCAAGTGCTTTAAAACAGGAACCCTGCCCTTTAGATGATGGATTAGTTTGTACCATTGGGCTGTTAATTGAGGAGAAAAGTTGAGCCTTAACCAAACTTTCCATTGACCTTGATTATCCCAATTAGAGATGTCTTTCAACTTTCTATACCCCTTTTCTTACATCAATTGCCTTAAGTTTTAGAGTTCTTCCAAGCTTATAAGCAGTCCATTTGGGGAGAAATTATCATTACATATGCTAATTTGGACTCCATTCCCAATGCACAAACTTTGTAATATCCCAAGTGGGAAAATTTTGCAGATTCTCAAAATTTAATCAACAAGTGTTTACATATAAAATTCCTTTCATTTAACAGAAGATTACCATGTAAAATATAACAAATAGAGTACATGAAATTCAATGATACGATGGGAAGAAATAATCTCAACTTTTGTTATAATGAAAAACTAAGGTTTACATGCTGATACAACAAAATAAATGAGATGGAAAAATGGCCTCAAGAATTTGTTCCAATGTCATGTTGGCCCTCCAAAATTGAACTGAAATGCCACTGCTAAGCTCCCCTATGAATTTTGGATGAATTCATCAAGTGGAGATGGGTACTCGCCTAATCTCACTGAATCACCTGAGGGTTTCCATCTTGGGCTACAAATGAAGTAGAGAACTAGATTCTCAACCCTCTCATTCAATAAGGAAGATCAAATCCAAGATGTCCCCCAATTTCCTCCTCTTTCTCTCTTTTCAATATGATGGTCCCCTCTAAAACCTCTTATTTTATGATTATTTTAATCATTGAGCACATTTCACTCTTTTTATTTCAATTAAAATATTCTTTTTAATGTGGGAAGTTGGTAAATTGACCACCATTCCTCCTCAGGTCACTAAAAATCACTTCTAACCATCCCATCCAGTAGATCTTCTCATTCTAGTTCCAATGAGCTATTACACTAAGGGGTTCTATTAAGTATTCCTCTTGGAATGCCACATTAAGCGTAATTAATTGAGTTAGGCCAATAATAACCATGTTTCTTGCAAGTTATCATAATGCAACAGAACAAAAGGAAAGTTGTGTAGATGACAAAATATGCCAAGTAGATGCCATTAGATCCCATAGAAACTCCTCAAAACCCCATGAAACATCTCCAAAAGTCCCTGGGCCCATTGATGAAGTAAACCTACACCTGTGACCTGTCTACCTCAAACCCTGAAAGTCCATCCATATGGAACACCAAAAAAAGGAACATCACAAATCCTCCCACCCTAGGATTTCTTGCCTTCAAGCAATCCAAAACCGTGGACCAGTCTAGTGGCCCAATGCCTAGATCCCAAACCAATATCTGATTGAACCTATCATCAACAAGTCCTCCTAGATCCTAATGCCATCAAGAAGAAGCATAAATGTTCCATGGCTCATGTTGTGTCAATGCTTTGGCTATGAATGTTATCCCATCAACTGTATAGAAACTCATTACCTCTCTCTAGTCTAATCCTCAACATAGGCCAAGGTTAGTCCCACTATGTAGATGAATGCCTAAAATGATGGAAAGTTGTTGGCCTACCTCCCATCGCCAATTGGAGCATGCAGTAATCCTCATGTCTAAGGGTCCTTGCTGTATTATGCTCCTGATTGGGAATATTGTGCCACCAACAAGATACCAACTCATGATCTCCCACTAATCCATCCTGTGCGAAGGATCAGATGCATGTGCATTGTATATATCATGACTCCACTATGTTTCACCATGCTCAACTCATGTAGCTCTTCCTAACCAATCAACCATATATGCCTCAGAATACCTACCTCTCTCCCTATAAGTGTGAAGCCTATGTTGCATGCCTTGTCTATGTACTCCTGTAGAGGGTTTCCGCCTAGAAGTAGTGGAGATTTGATAGCTACTACTACATCTACATGCACCTCATCAATGAATAGACCCAAATATGGACGCACCACTATCTCCAAAAGAGCGTCCCTCATCTAACTAGAAACTCCATGCTCCACCGGTCCACTCGTCACCTGTAAAATTGTTCTGTCATGTCTTAATGACTGATGATGAACAATGTCTACAAATATTACCTCCCTGGTGGTTGTATGTACATCTTCCTACTCCTCATCAATGGAAGGCCCCAAGGATGTCTTCTCATCCTTCTCCATCATGGTCTCAACATGAGCCACTAATTGACTCTCCAAAGATGGCCCATCATGTGTAATGTGCTCCACTATGTGTTGCACATGTTGACTCATTGATCATAGATGTATAACTAGGTTGTTGTCAGCATATCTATAGATCTGTTCAAGCTCCTCTATGTGCTCACCATGCTTGATCAACACTGATAACTTATCGCCCTGGTCTCCTCCCTGCATGGGGATAATCTGTCACTCATCAAAACTATCAACTAGATGCATATCATGACTACTACCATCATCCCCACATGTGTGCTGACGTTCTTTAGAAGAATCCTCATCGAGAAAGTCAAAATAAGTTTCCCCCTGATATACCTTTTGTCATCCCATCTGTGTCACTCAAGCATGAGTGGTCAAGTCCCCAAGGTTCCTTGCAAATGAAACACATACCCTTTCTTCTTAATGTGTTCCTACTACATGCCCCATTATCTCTCAGTTTCTCATCCGTGGTCAATTAAAACTTCAACATTCAACGAAGAAATTAAAACTTGATTTTGAATAGGTTGCTTTTTGACTGGTATTAGGAACTCTTCTGAAATTTTCCCAAAAATTTGAATTTCCAATCTCTGCCAATGAAATCATGTCCAATCTTACTCCAACAATGATGCTCGGATTCTAGGGAACAATTGGCTACAACATTGATACAAGATTTGATCCTTTGGTAGGGACTAATATGAAAAGAAGGATGCCAACCTAGTGTAAGATATTACACTTCAGGTCCCTAATCAACACAACCTTGATTCAAGGAATTTTGAGCATAAAAAAATCTCGAACATGCTACTAATACTTAAGAAATACAGGGTAGTAGTGGAACTCAGATTGTCCTCTGAGCATACCCATAATTTTCTGAATATTTAGCACTAAATGTTACAATATATTTCTTCTTATGATAACGACAATATCAATTCTTCCAGTCTCATGCATCTTAGGAATACGTGCCTCTGCATAGTAGTGAAATGCTTCAAGATTTGTTTTTAAAATGACTAGACAAGTCCCTCAACTTGGTCCCTTGGTGTAGCAAGTCTGCCCCAACTTTGAGTAGAAGGAATACGACCCTCTTGTAGCCAAAATCTTGGCCTCTGAAGGTGGAAGCTCGACCAAGAGAAAAAGAGAAGCTTCATCCTTTATTTTTAAAGATAATGCGTCCCTTCTCCCCAGAAATCGATCCAGAATTGAGTGGGATAAATTCACTCTTCATCTCTGGCAGTGATACATTATAAATGGAATGGAAAATCAACCAATCTAACCTCCTCTGCAATTCACACGCTAGTGAAATATATGTCGACCTTTCCTTTTTATGCTATCTTGTTCTGTTGTACAAATTAGCAAGGTGTCCTCCATCATACTAATCAACCTCTAATATGAATTTCAATAGTGACTTTTTATGGATGGACAACAACACTAAGTGAATACCACATTCACAACCATACAAAAACTATAATTCATGGTCCACCATGAAATGTGTATGCTCAACTAGCAGTGTAAGGCACTTAGCCTCGTCCAACAAGGAAAATATTATGTCTACAAGCCCAAATCACCTTTAGCAAGCTTAAACATACATGTAATAATGATGCCCAAAGAGTGATCATGATCTATTTTTTGGTCAACGGTGAGTCATAAGGAATGCAACCCTTCCACAGTAGACAAATCGACCTATAAGAAGCTTGTGACATTTAAAAAAAAATGAAACCATATCCTGTAGAAATGGCCTTCAATGGCCTTTCGGTTTGGCTCCTTTCTGTTGGAAAGAGAACAATTCTTCAATGTCTACACAAACTGAAATTTTGACAACCACTATTTTCCCTAACTTCGGTCAGAAGAAAATTAAATCGTCTCTTTAAAAATAATAATTCAACTTTGATAAAATTTGCTCTCTCCTTCACAATGATTTCAAAAATATATACAGAAATCACAATGACTTCAAAAATATATTAGACCCTCAAATAATAATTTTCTCAGCCTTAGGAATAATTTTTTGCACCCCCCACTTAAAATAACGTGCCACAATTTTTTTGAGTAAAAACCACATGCTCTTTTTTTTGTTATTTGCTTGGTTCATTTGTCAATTTGTCCAATTTTTATTGTGCTTGCAACAATTTGTGAAAAATTTGTAGGACATTTACTAAGAAAAATTTGTTGAACCCTTTTCATAAATTTTTATTTTGCTTTATACAATGGGTTTTGGATTTTCTGGCAAAACCCTCTAATAATAATAACTAAAATTGAAATCTAAGAAACTCGTAGGCTGGGCCAAGACTAAGGCTTTGATGCCACTATAATATCCCAAGCAGGAAAATTTTACGGATTCTCAGAATTTAACTCAACAAGTGCTTACATATAAAATAACATTCATTTAGCAGACGATTGCCATGTAAAATATAATAAATAGAGCATAAATAATAACATATTTTACTGTAATAGAAAACTAGGGTTTACATGCTGTTACAAAAAAATAGATGAGACAAAAAACTAACCTCAAGAATATACTCCAATGCTATGTCGACCCTCCAAAACTGAACTGAAATGCCACTACTAAGATCTCATGTGAATTTTGGATGAATTCACCAAGTGGAGATGGGTACTCACCCAATCTCACTGAATCTCCTGAGGGTTTCTATCCTGGGGCTACAAATGAAGTAGAGAACCGGGTTCTTAAATGTCTCATACAAGAAGGAATATCAAATCCAAGATGTCCACCAATGACCTCCTCCTCTTTTTAAAATCTAATGGAACCCTATAGAACCTCCTATTTAATGATGCTTTTAATCATTGAACACATTCCCCTCTTTTTATTTCAATTAAAATATTATTTTTAGTGTGGGAAAATGGTAAATTGGCCACCATGCCTCCTTAAGTCACTGAAAATGACTTCAAACCATCACATCCAATAGATATTCTTGTTCTGGTTCCAACGAGCTATTACCCTAAGGGGTTTTGTCAAGTATTCCAATCAAATTGCCACCATAAGTGTAATTAATTTAGTTAAACCCAAAAATAACCTTGTTTCTCGAAAGTTGTAGGAATGCAACAGAACGAAAGGAAAGTTGTGCAGATGACAAAAAATGCTAAGAGGATGCCATCAAATCCCATAGAAAATTGTCAAAATCCCATGAAATATCTCCAAATTCCATGGGCTCGCTGATGAAGTAAACTTGCACCTGTGACCTATTTTCCTCCAACCCTATGATGTAGGTAAGTTCCCTCTACGGACAGAGACAACTACTCTAGCCCTAGAGTGGGTCTAGTCACAGCAAGACAAAGACAATAGCTAATTCCTTAAATATTCATCGTTAAAGAGGCTTACTTTATACCGATGTTTCATGAAGTTTTCGTCATGTCACTTTAACTATTTCTTTCTTCTCCTTAATGAATGATTCACCTGAAGCAACATATGAAAATGAAAAAACACATAATAGAGCACAATAACGAACTATATACTTATAGAGTCAAAGAACCATAAGCTATCAACATACATTTCATACATGATATAGGAAATAACCATTGATTGTATTAATATAAACAACAATAAAGCTTACAACCACACCTTGACATTGCAAGCTTCCTTGAAGGTTCTGATCAGTATGTCTCCATAAGCATTCACTCTCAAAGGTCTCCTAGAAAGGCTGATGACTCTCTCTCACCCAAAAGCACAAGTATGAAACTAAGGCAATCACAACAAGGCTTCCTTCTTACAAAAGCATTTCACAATATCAATCCACAACATGAAAGGCTATTCTCATACCTCACAAGCTATTGCTATGCTATCACCAATCCAAACTGTAAGCTATCAATCCAATAAACCAAGAACTAGCTAAACCCCCAAAAACTAGCTAATCATAGTCATGGAGGATGCTTTTATAAGAGGAGGATCCTCCATAATTGAGGGGAGAGGAAGCTTATCTTCAAGGGAGGTTACTCAAAAGGCGGAACCACCATCTCAAATGATGAGAGGTGAACTTCTTTGACCCAACAACCAACTCCAGAACCACCTAGAAGTATTTTGTTTGAACCAATTCACCATATCTAGGTCATTGCAGGTCAAACACTGAGACTCAGAGATGATGTTGCAAGGCATTAGTTCATTCTGGGTTATCGTCACAGGTAGGATACTGATGACCTGAGACGATTTTGAAACATGGGTAAAAAGGGGTCAACTTCAGGATTAATGAGCTTAGGAAATCTTCTTGAGTAATATGGAAGATTTGGACACATATTTTGGTATATGACAAAGAGCAGATGTCATTCAGGGACCGACTCTATCCAGGATCAGGGGATGTGAGGTTGGTGACAAAATACTGTGTAATAGATTCCCCCTAAAGCATGAAGGCCAAGAGAATGGGAGGGGTGAAATGCTTTACGAAACCATAACTAAACTAGAACACCATCATGGAGAACCTATAGATGCAAGTACAACTAATATCTCTGATAGTGAAAGAAGTACATGTAGTCGAGGTATGTGCGCAGCCATCCAAAAGACAAATAGAACTGGCTTGTGGTATGGATGCAACCATCCAGTCGAAAATACCATAGGAAAACACACGTATGGTCGCAGCCATCCATAAAGACTCAGGTATGGTCGCAACCATTCAATCAAAAGAGTCATGTATAAATAATCCACGCAACCTAGACTTGTGTAATCTAAGCCTAGGGTCTTGAATCCCGACATATCCATCACATCATTTCTAATAAAATTGCTTGATTACTAGCTAATGACGTGAACCATTAACAAGCACGAGAGAGACCACCAGTAATGTCAATGGTTCTCAAGGTACTGCTAGTACAATCCACAAAGTGTGAAGAATGATCTGGAGTTGAACACTTGTGAAATCACCCAATCGAAGACCAATGATGCAAGCCTGTTGTTGAGTGCGAAGAACTTGCCATTGAGGCATGCAAGCTCCAAGGTACCTGAAAAGAGTGTCTAGATCAAATTCCTGGATAATGAGTCGATGTCGATCAGAAGCGATTAGTCATAGGAGGGCCATAATATTTCCCACATCAACGACGTGAGACAAAGGAACAAGATGAAGATGGATGAAATAGAGAATCAGAGGAAGATATACGGGTGTAAACTGTAGAAGGATTAAGCTCTTGAACATATCAACGACACGACTCCGGAATGTGGTAGCATTTTGGTACCAAGGGATCAAAGGTCATGTGGGGATAGTAGGGATTGAATGGAATGAGGCAAAATGAAAAAACCCAAATCCCAGAAGGCCAATGACAAAGTGAGGGTATCCCAAACCCGGTGAGAAGCAAAAAAGTGTCGATGTTCAAGAGTGACAAGATGCCGTAGGTAATTAACAAAATATTTCCAAATTTTCCCCCACCATTGCTGGCGAGTACCACAATTATTTTTGAAACACAAGCTTGAAAGGGATAGCATATGCTTGCAATACAAGTTTGTCCTTTGGGCAAATCCAACCCAGTGAAATTTTAACGAGTCCTAGGGAGGAGAAGCTCGGGTCTCATCATGGCGATGAGTCTAATGACGTTAGGGTTTAACGAATCTGACATAGGTAAAACTTGAAGTATTTTTCATATTTAGAGAGTTTGAAAAAGACATGGAAAATAAAACTCCAGATGGTCCCTTTTCGTAAGTTTGTGTCTCTCGAGCCGAAAAGGTAGAAAACGATACTTGAGAGAACTGATTGACCATTATAGATCAACGTATACCTTTTTCTTATGTAATCTATTCCAGTTCGTAAAAGGGGTAAACTTATACTCGGTAGATGACACTTCGCAGCCTTTAATGAGTTCAAATTGACAAGAGCTCGATAATCTTTTTCGTTTTTAAAGGGTCGAAAAAGAGATTGAAAGTGGACCCCCCTTTTTTTTCCTTTACGAGTCAAAAGGGAAAAATACTCAACAATCTTTTCAGCTCTTACGAGTCAAAAAAGAGCTTAAAGGTGACTTTTCCTAGAGTAACAAGTGGTATAAAGGGTAGCAGTTGGTTCCGGAAATGGTGGAACTACTCAAAACATGTAATGGTCAAGAGGCTAGCTAATAAAACCACTCATCGCTGTGGTAACTCAGGAAAAAACAACCAAGTGAAAGCATATGATTGGCCAAAGAGATGGTGATGATGGAATGAAACAACCAAGGTTCATCTAGCATAAATCAGGCGATTAAAACGACAATCACAAGACGTAAATCAAGTTCGAGTTCATTTTACACAAGCTTGAACCATGAAGAACTCTGCTTGGATTCGGTTTCATGTTTTATACAAGCTTGAAATGAAAAACTATGCTTGAATAAGTTTGCATGCCCCCAACATAATGACTCAAATCGAGGTACATGCTCCCCAAGCTTCATTGCATGCAACTAGGTGGATGGAATGAAGGTTCACTTTCAAGATCTTAGAAAGACTCGACTCGGATTTTACGAGATATTAATCAAAGACTCGATTTGGAAAAGGGAGTTATTTCATTTTTTAATGAGGTTGACAAAGTAAAATAATTATCCTCATAACCCTTGTTTCAATTTTTAATGACGTTGACACAAGATTAAGAACTATCCTTGGGACTCCTTGTTTCATTTTTTAACGAGGTGGACACACTATCATAAACTATCCTCGGACGCCTAGTCATGACCCATATGAGAACATGGCTCCCAAGAGGTCTTCACAAGATGGAAGAACCATGCACTGGGAGGAATACATGTCGTTGGGTACCATTGAAAGATCGGGTCCCAATGCCCCTAGTACATGATGTACTAGATCATGTGTGTGATCATCAATGGAGGCAGAATATGTAGCCACATAATGCTAAGTGTGGAGCATGATTGTCCAGAGGTCTTTGTTTCAGCTAGATGTATACCCCAGGAAGTTTGTACACCCCTCCACGTGGGGGGTGGGGGGGGCTGATCCCCCCGGCTGGGGGGTCCGGGGCCAGTGGTCCCCCCAAAAGGGGTTCGGGGGCAGCGCCCCCGAAGCTAAAAAAAATGTAAAACTGCCTTGTAAAAAGTATAGTAATTTCTAGTCAATTTGGGCCGTTCATTAGGTGGATGATCTGACGATAGAACTTATGTTTAGTTTAGGGTTTTTTTCCCTAGAAGGAAACCCCTCTCTTTGTATGAGGGTATAGTATTGAGTCTGTGTAATATATGTGTATTCTCCAAGCGAGAAGCAGAGAGGTGAGACTGTGAGAGAAAATAGAGGATATTACAGCGGATCTGTTATAGGTTGTGTTTCTTCATTTCGCTGGATAATAGAAAGGAAGGACTGGCTGTTCGGGGTGGACGTAGCCCAAACTGGGTGAACCACGTATATCTGTGTCTCTCTTGTTTTATGCGTTTTCTATGTTTATATTTCTGCAATATTTTATGTGTTCCATTGCTCCGTAATATATAATTTCTAACACATAATTGACTTGTGGTGGGGAAGGTACTACTGGAAAATAAGAACTGATAGGGGATTATGGTTGCAAAGGAGGTACCTGGTGACCAAAGAACAATAATTGATCTATAGTCACAATTCTTCCGTCATGTGGAAAACAAACCACACAAAAAAGTAAAGAAATAAGAGCTCCCATGACATAAATATAGTCATGGCCAAGGAGAAGATTAAAATCCAACACACCTTGGACGACCATCATATCTATATAGATGGTTTTACCTCCCAAAGTAATAGGGAACTTTGGAGGGATCCCTAAGGGTTGACTGGTTCCTCTGTCGAAAGCTAACAGATTCTGGGTGACAGGCACAAGCTGTGGGGAGCCTAGAGCTTGCCAAGTAGTGGAAGACATGAGGCTAACAGACACACCCTCATCCAAGAGAGTGTCGGGTACTTCCACATTATAGGCATGTATCGTAATCTGGAAAGGCACATAAGATGGGAGGCAAAAAGTAGTCAAGTGACTCCAATCGAAGGAAATAACATAACTACTTGGTGGGGGTGTCAAATGATTGCCCTCATGCTATGCATGAATAGAAGAAGGACTCTCTGGAGCAGTAGGGACAGGAGGGTCACTTTTGGATTCATGAGAATCTGAAGAAACCAGAAGAACATGAACAATATGATCATTATTCTCTTCCAGAACAGAATGAACAACTGGTGGTGAAACCAAATTGACACTCTCCTCGACCAATGGTTGGTCAAGAACAGACATAACACAGTCAGGCTTAGGAAGAGAAGGATGGGAAAGAGATGAATCCAAGACGATCTCTTCACGAATCTGGGGAGGGTTAGAAGAAAGCCTCTGATAACCAACATGAAGTTGGGGTTGAGGAACCACCATGTTTTCCAAAACTTTGCAAGCTTTATCCATGAGAGGAAAAAGGTGAAGAAGATGTTCGTCTTCACATAACCTACAAGGGAATCTAATCTTCCCTTTCTTCTTAACACTACTAGCTGAAGGTACCACATCAACATGATGTTCAAAGGTCAATAAGGATGGTCGAATCATATCTCGAGACCATACTTCTAAGATCATGGGAATACCAGGACAATCTCGAAGGAAATGATCACCCTTGCATAGCTTACAAGGAAATTTGATCTTCCGTGGAGGATCAGAAGGTTTTTCTACTAGAGGTGCACTAAGAGCAATAGTCGCATGGTTGGCCTCTTGCTTATCTAACTTCTTCTTCTTCATCTTCATCTGTCTCCTGGTTAGTGGATTTGGAACTTTCACCAGGCGAAGTAGAAGAGGAGGGTGAAGAAACAAGGGAAGAAGGTGAAGGGTCAACCCTGAAATCATCGTGACGTGATTCAAATGAAGGAGACAGTGGAGCAGGAGCCAAGATGCTCGGGATCACCGAGGTTGAAAACAACCAAACAGGTAGGCTAATGGTCAACCTAGTCAGGGACAACGTTGCCATATAAGGAGCACTAGTATTTCCAAAAGAAGAAAAAGGACCAGGATTCCCATCCGGGGGGAGACCTTGACTGGTGGACTCTGGAAATGTTGCCATTGCAATTGAATTTGAAAGAAACACTAGCTGTAACTAGGAATATTTCGTGGGTAGTTAATTTTACAACATTGAAACAAAACTTGGCCTTTTCATATTTTAAGAGTCGAGAAAAGGACGAAAGGTGACTCTATCACTTTCGAAGTTTAATGAGCCTGAAAGGAAAAGTGCTCAGATGATCCTTTTACTTTTAAAGAGTCAAAAATGAATGAAAGTGATTGCTCTAGAATTCTAGGCAAGAGGTTTACTAGGAAAATCGTAAAACTGAAATATACACCTTGGTGATAAATGAAAGAGAAATGACCAAAGACTTTCTGTACCGCAGTCAATCCTCCTGAATGTTGTGTTCGGTGCGTTAGGACTCGTAAGGTGGTAGAGTCGACTTCCTATGGATAACAGGATGATAACCTAGTGGGGTCTCCCAATATATACACGATGGTATGGGGAGCACAAATCCGTACTAGCATCTATTGCAACACAAAGGAGGAACCACCCAACCTTAGCGAGAACAATAGGAACTAGGTTTAACGACGCCGGAACACATCTCTAACCTAGACCTCTAGATATATGAGCATTAGGTTCCAATGCATTTTTAAGTTCATTAAATAGATTTTAACAGTTAATCTTGAATTAAGTCTCGATTTCAAGGACTTATCGAATGTGTTAGGCCCCTATACCAATAGGTGTCATATGTCATGATTGATTTGATGAGCTCTGTAATATGTTCATACCTTTTCTTGTTGCAAAGATTTTCCATATTTTCAAAACAAAAAAAAAATTTAAAAAATGTAAAGAGGGTATACCCTAAAAGAAAAATCAAAGGGTAAAAAGAATAAAAATGGTCGAAAAAATGAAAGAAAATGAACCCTAATAAAAAAAAGACCAGAAAAGTGTGCTAGTATAAATGCCACTACTTTTTCACTTTGTTTAATAAACAATTGTGTGCAGCTTGTCACTTATGCCACAATTCTTGAATATCCAAACTGTTTAAACTTGGCTAATTCATATTTCAATTTTATGCTGTAGAAATAGAGAATAAATATTTGACCAAACAATGTAATCTTGATAGATAAGTAAATAGGTAGAGTAAATAAAAAGGAGCTCAACAGTTTAATCTGAGCCCTTGGATGTAATAAGTGAAGATTTAGATGGGTTTTGCCATGTAAAGAAAAGGAAGATTTGATAAGGGTTTTCCAGTCTAAGTGCACCCAAATAAAGAAGTAAAAATGCTAGGATAAAGTAGGTAGGGTAGGTAGTTGATGTTACAAAATTATATGTGATGAATGATGTCTCTAAATGTGTTTATTTATCACTTTCATCACAAGGCCATGACATGTAGTACATTGAAAGCATTTCAAGCAAAGCAAAGTCAGAGTAATTAACTACCCTTTTCATTTTCCCTAATTATTCACTAATTTCCCCTAAGTGCTAAGGTATTTGCTAAATTGGAGGGGATCAGAGCATTTCTCTGACTTCTGGAGGGACCAGACCCTCGGCCCAATAATTAAAAAAAAAAAAGCCTAAGTGCTTAAAACCATCCATAGATAATTTATTCAACTCCATAAGTATTTTCCTATGTAAAATACTATTTTACTTAGGAAAAATACACAGTATTACACAAAAACTCTTTTTTTTTCCATTCAAGCCTAAGTTAAATGCACAATTCTAATGTTTTTGCTTAGCACTTTTTCATTAAATTTTTCATATTAATTTTTAACTTATATTACATAAATCCCGCATATATTCACCCTTTTCCCGTATTATTTAAATATATTGAAAATACACAAAAATCTATATATCCCGCTCCTTTGGTTAGTTATAATCATAAACACATGTTAACCAGGGTTAACTAGTTAACCCATAACTAGTTAATAGCCTAATCCTCCCGCTGCATGAAAAGGGATTAAATAACCCTCACGGTTAATTAATAACCTCCCCGTCCATTCACAACAACCCCAATATGATTAATTAATTCCTAATTGTGTTGGGCTCGCCGCTATTAAACCCCGCCGCATCGTGCCTCCCGTCAGCTGTCCAATTGCACATCCCACATCCAACGACTATTAACGATATCACGCACCACTTTGTGACCGTGCGTTAACGCACAATCACCAAGTGGTTTTTGCACAGTGCCTTTGCCACGCATCAAGCATCCTATGGAATCGCTGGTCTGAGGCTAATTACCACCCACCCCCAAAAGCAGTGCGATACGAAACTGCTTACCACTATCCCACATACGTCAAAACATCATTTCATTGTTCTGTACTGCAAACCTATGCTCCCATGCAAAGAATGTCCAAGTCAGTTGTTCGAAGTTTCCAATTGCCACCTTGCTATGAAACTTGCAGCCGACGCAGCCCAGAACCTGCTAGCACTACCAACACCTGTTATTGCACTGTTCACTCCTCGAACACAGGTATTTATCTATTTTCTACCGAAACCCTGCAAGTCCACATTTTACACTGCAATTCCACATAAAAGAACCCAATTTCAGTACAATTCAGTCTTTGTTTCACCATATAAATTCCCACACCTGCTGTTTTCCCATTTATCTGAGAAAACCTGAAATTTCCTTTCTAAATCCATAAGAACTAGAAATGGAAACCCATGTGACTTTGAATGTTACACCCATGAATGCTCCTCACAAAGATTTATACTATCTACCTCTTGCGGATAAAGACTTCCAGATAAAAGACTTATCCACTGATAAAAACCACCTTAAAGTCTTTTGCCAAACTAGAGATAACTATCTGAATGGCTTTGACATCTTAGGACTGTGGGAATCTAACCTTCCCATGTATTTCCTCCCCTCAGTCCTTGTTTTCCCTAATATAATTCATCAATCCCAGGTCAATTATGACCCTAACCTCAGAGCATTTATGTCCCCAAGCCAAACATTCCTCTTCCCAATAACTGCTCAATCCATCAACGAAATGTTGCAATTCCACTCCAGTCAAGCTCTGACTCCCATTTCCATGGGATATTTACTCGAGAAATCCACTCAATTGTCTCAGTCAGAACTGAACCGCATCTATCAGACTTTCATGTTACAGAAACATAAGCCCAAGGGCCCACCTCCTTATCTGCAAACCTTCTTTACAGATGTGGGAAGAATGATTGTTGATGTGATATCTTTAGTTATGGGTTTCAACATTAGTGAATATGTTGATGAGGTGACCCTAGTGTTGTTGTCAATTTTTACTCCCGGACAGCCCGCTGCTGTTAAGTATGATTATGCCTCCTATATTGCTAACAAGATTCATGACCAATTCTTGAGATTGGACAATGAAGGGGTTTTAAAGTATACCACCTTCATATATCATCTCATGCTGTATTATCAGTGAGAAAAATTTCCCTTCCCTGTCATGAAACTTGATACCAAAGGCAATCCAAGGTCTATTATTTTTTGGATTCCCATATTCCATGCATCCTTTGAGTCCCCTTACTCCTATAATGAGTTCATTGATCAATTTGTTCATCTAGCAACCACCTTATTGACAGGAGTTTCCCCTCCTAGGATCAGTGGTGATATTAAGAAGATCCTTCAGCGTTCCAAGCAGTACAGGATAGGTGATTGGTACCTATATAAGAACCATATAGAAATCAGGATATATGGGTGTGAGCTTTGCCCTTTTAAGCTACCAAAGTATGTTCCAATGAGACTCTTTGCATTGGAATATTTCAGGAAAATGATAAATGCAAACCTAGTCCATTTTTATAATTCCAAGAAGAAAGCTCAGCTTAGAATCAAGAATCAGCTAGGCCCTTTTGTCTGCAACACTAGGGAGGCTTGGAAAGAAGCAGAAAGAATTTTAGAAGATCATCTTAAGTTACAAAAAAGTTTTGGGTGGATACCATATGACCCTAACAACTTTATCTGTGATAGAAGAATGAAGAACAGATTGTCACCATACATTCACCATAGGATCCCAGAGATTGAGCAATTTGCGAATATGGATGGATGGAGGGAAGGGACCCTAGTAGAAAATGATAGTGAACAGGTCAATATTGAAAATGTTATGAGAGATCTTGAGAAAACACTTGACCTTGATTCTTTTGGGCAGGTACAAAGATTAGGAATTGGTGCATCTACTTCTGGAACATCTCAACAATCTTCATAGGAAACCAGAAAACCATCCACAAAAATAGTAAAAGGCAAGGAACTAGAGACCAACATTCAAGCTATAGAGCAATCTAAAATGTCTAAGCAGCCTGAAACTTCCAAAGAACAGGCCCAAATACACACTCCTCCCACGGGTAGTGTGTGAGAAACTCCAATTTTGCAAACTCCCCTAAATGAGGAAAGAAATAAAAAGAGAGACACAGAAACAACTACCCCTGCTAGTGGACCTTTAGGACAACTTGGTACAAAAAGGAAAAGACTAAGTCCCCTTTCAGATGAGGAATTTGTTAAAGAGACTACAGATATCCAGAGAAGAGAAAGGGTAGATAGCTAGCAAACTTTTCCAGTAGGGGGAACATCCACTAGCTCACAGAGACAAGAGCTAGAAAGACAACAAAGTGCAAAGGTATCATCTTTCAGGCCACCAGGGAAAGATGCCTTAGATATCAAGAAAACATTTACAAAAATAAAAGTTAGAAATGATCCATTGAGGCTTCATGTTTACAATCAATATTTGAAAATGGCTCCCATTAATCAAAACAGACTGATGTCGGCCTATGACATCAAAGAGGGAAAAATGATAATGAGTTACTTTAAACCCAAAGTACCACAACCTCAATCAACAACAGACTATCTTAGAACCAATTTTGAATTCATGGCATTAGACCTTCATCCTTTGGACCATATTGAGTTACACAAACAAATGGGAGAAATGATTTATTCGACACTGACTGGTAAGGCTATGATGGCCCAAATATTGAAAAATTCTCTGAATAATACAACTGCCCAATTACAGCTGGAGAAAGCCTACTCACAGGCCAAAGATAACAGAATAAAATATTTAGAAAAAATAATTATTGGATTGAGACATGATCCCAAAGATGTGAAGGGTGTAGAAGCACTAATAAAAAAGAAAGATGAAGATATTGCTGCCTTGAGGAAACAACTAAATCTGCCTCCTTAAGGGCATCCACAGACTGATGAGATCATGAAGCAAAAATCTGAAGAAGAGCTAATGGATTTACTCTTATAACTTAATGAATGATTGAATGAGACAGAGCAAGCATTAGAAAAATCATTAAAGGACAAGCAAGGAGAGTCGACCTCTCAGCCTCCCAATGTGATACCCATAGTCTCAACTACAGTCCCTTCAACTCTTGGTACAACTCTGGCACCAAATATTCCTGTAGCCATAGCTGAGGCAGTCACAGATCCAACTACAGAAGCAGGTACGACAGTAGCAGGAACAACACAGGGCAGTACTGCCAATTTGAGCACAGAGGAACTAATAAAATCAATGGAGGACATGAAACTACAAGTTTCAGAGCTAAATAAAGTAAAAGAGCAGTATACCAACTTAGAGCAAAAGTATGATCTCTCAAAGATAAATGTTCTAGAAAAATCAAGAGAGATTAAAGGATTAGAAAACAAAGTGAAATCATTAGAAAAGGATCTTACTTTTGACAAGCTTCTAGCAGAAACTAAGAAAATTCTTTGGGCCAACATCATTCAGTCAATAAATGATGTTTGGCTATCAATCCAAATAATTTTTGAGTAGATAGAGTTGGTAAAGGCAGCCTGAGAAGAGATTAAGAAGATAAGAGCAGAATTAGGAAAAATGCCTGAGGAAGCCACCAGGCTCATACATTTTTATACATTTTTTTAATAACAAGAATAAGTACCAGCTTCAAGAACTAGGCATTGAAGACAGAACACACACCATTCTTGAAGTCAAAAGGGTATTAACTAAAAGGACTTTGATGCAAAATTTAGAAAGAAGATGCCATGATATGTAGGAGGAAATTAATGCTTTTATGGAGAGATTTGAAATTTTGCAGAGTAAAGGGTTACCTAGTCCTTTAGTTATTAATGAAAAATTAATAAGGCATATATATTATGTGGATAAGTTGAATCAATATGCAGGTAATCAAGCGAGTTCATCAACAAGTGCATCAAGAATAAAAGCACTCCCTATAGGCAAAGTTCTCTATGACAGTCTAGAGAATTTGTTCTATGTTGAGCATGAAATAAAGCAATTGTTTCCTATTCAGCCTACTTTTTTCAGGTACACTGGAACAGATGAAACCCTTAGAAAACTTTGGAAAACCAGAATACCACAGCCAAAATGGTGGGAAGAAATGTTAGAAATTTTGTAATTTCTCTTTGGTAAAAAGTAAATTTTGGTTATTTACTACAGTTAATGGGGGTGAAAGAGGATAAAAAGAGATCAACAGGTAAAGAGTATCAGATGCAGGTAAAGTGTATTAGTAAAAATATAAAAACAGAGCAGCTAGCATAGAGTTACATCAAAGACAGTAAGAGGCCAAATCATAGGGCCTAACTCTAGCACACTCTCAAGAATAGGGACAACAAACCATCCGTTTGCCTCTATCTATTATCTACGAGACTATCTGGCCCTATCTTCATGTAACTTCTAGTTAGTCATCTTAGTTTATATCTCACTTTGTTATGAGATATTGTTATTGTAAAGTTTGTGTATAAATACTCCCTCATTTAGAGTATTGGGGGTGGATTCTTTGACATTGCTATAAAACTGATTATTTTGGAATAAAAAGTGTTGTTGGACAAATTTTCATGGCTGGTTGGATGAAGGATTGATGTAAAGGACTTTTCACAGGATTCATGTGTTGGACATCAAACAAATTAGTATCTTATATCTTATGTGTTCATGTTTTCTGGTTTATTATATCCATTATCTTCCATATCTGGATATTAAAACGAAAAAGAATAATTCAAAAAGTGCAATCTGTCTTCAATCGTTTTTGTTCTCAATTTTTTCTTCTAAACTAGCATAAACATTGAATTCTTAATTTCTCCAGTTTCCTAGTTTATTCATTTTAATCATTTAGTAAAGAATTCTTAAGTGCTCTTTATTGGTGATTAGTCATGTTCTACTCTCTTAAAGCATTTTGAAGGATTCTTAATTGCCCTTCAACCCTTTTAAGCCCATTCCATCTTTTAAGTCTTTATTTGTTCTCTGTTCAGCTATCTTCCCTGTGAATCCATCCTTTATTGAGAAACCAAATCCAGCTGAACCATTTTCATTGACTCCATTAGCCCAATGGACTAAATCATTCAGTTTTACCCCTCTGCTTTTGAAATTCACCAACAAATCCAAACAAAATCCCAAGTTCTAATAATTAGCCTAAAACCTTATAAAACAAAGCTAAAACTTAAAGAGAGAGCCCTCTCTGGATACAGATTGGCTAGATTCTGTATCTAAAATATTAGTTTGTGGTTACCTCGAACCCCTTTCCCCTTCTTAAAACTTCTAGGAAACTCTGAGTGATAACAAAATGTATATTTAATACTCCTAGAATGCAACTAGATGAAAAAACCATTCCTTTCGATGAATGACTACCTAAATGAGGCTAAGAAGTTAATTTCCAAGAGAACGTAGACAATAACAAGCAAATGCAAGAACAACAATGTAAGCAAGTAATCCAATCAATAGGAAACACAATGCATCGATTTCTTCTTATCTCGCAACTACTATGACGAAAAATGAAAGATTTGAATTTTGCTTTTCAATTCCTGATCATAAAGAATATACTAATGCAAACATGCTTTCATATTCGTATATTATATGAGTGCAATTGTTTTTGATTTTTGGAATGAATAACAAACAAGCTAATGCACAACCTAACTGATCAAAAGGAAAATGTAATAAATGCTTCAATAACAAATGGAAATCAAATCAACACAACAAGCTAGTTTGATGACCAATCACTATGGATCAACCAGGAATATGGGCAAGAAGCAAGAGAACAACTTCAAACAAATCAATAATACTTTTGTGGATGTAGTTCAGAAACTTGAAAGGACAAGCAACCCAAAACCAATGAATTCTTAACGGAACCCTAAAAGACCTAGGTCACATAGTCCAAAAAGCCAAATTTCATACAAATGGAACCAAGAAGGACATACCTTAGTAAACACAATCAAAACAACCTTAACAAAGTGAAAGAAACAACAAAGGACAAGCTACATTGGTCTATTCAGGAGGCAGGGTTGTAAAAATTAACCCTATAGGAGTCGTCGCAGGAGCAACACTGACAACATGAGATGATCGCTAATCGTTGCAAGCACAACACGGTTAACTGAGAGACGTCGTCGCAAGTGTACACCTGTTTTCAGAGGCAATTTGATTTCAGGAATCATCGCAGCTATATGATGGGATATCCGTGACGTACAACGAGGTTAAAGAGAATAGGAGTGATTCGTCGCAGTTGTTAGGAATTAAACAACGACGATCTCAATAAAGAGGGAAAACAAGGAAAAAACAGTGGAAAGACACTAGGATTATCTCTTAGACAGTGAGGTGGACTACCAAATCTACTCAAGTGATCCAAATCACTGATGGTTCAGTCCCAAAACAAAGAGACACTATGTAATTCAATCGAAAACAACAAGAGAAAAATCAAGAGACAACACACAAATCAGTCCCTAGCGGAGTCGCCAACTTGTGATGCAGGGAAGTTCCCTCTGCAGACAGAGACAACCCCTCTAGCCCTAGTGTGGGTCTAGTCACAGCAAGATAAAGGCAATAGCTAATTCCTTAAATAATCATCGTTAAATATGCCTACCTTATACTAGTGTTTCATGAAGTTTTCATCACGTTGCTTTAACTATCGCTTTCTTCTCCTTAATGAATGATTCACCTAAAGCAACATACGAAAACGGAAAAACACATAATAGAGCAAAATAACAAACTATCTACTTATAGAGTCAAGGAATCATAAGCTATCAACATACATTTCATACATGATATAGGAAATAACCATTGATTGTATTAATATAAACAACAGTAAAGCTTACAACCATGCCTTGGCATCAAAAGCTTCCCTGAAGGGTCCGATCAGTATGTCTCCATAAGCATTCACTCTCAAAGGCCTCCCAGAAAGAATAATGACTCTCTCTCACCCAAAAAGCACAAGTATGAAACTAAGGCAATCACAACAAGGCTTCCTTCTTACAAAACCATTTCACACTATCAATCCACAACATGAAAGGCTATTCTCATACCTCACAAGCTATTGCTATGCTATCAGCAATCCAAATTGTAAGCTATCAATCCAACAAACCAAGAACTAGCTAACCCCCCAAAAACTAGCTGATCATATTCATGGAGGATGCTTTTATAAGAGGAGGATCCTCATAAATGAGGTGAGAGGAGGCTTATCTTCAAGGGAGGTTACTCAAAAGGCAGAATCACCATCTCAAATAAGGAGAGGAAAACTTCTTTGACCCAACAACCAGCTCCAGAACCACCTAGAAGTATTCTTTTTGAACCAATTCACCATATCTGGGTTGTCGCAGGTCAAACACTGAGACTCAGAGATGACGTCACAAGGCGTTAGTTCATTCTGGGCTATCGTCACAAGCAGGGTACTGATGACCTAAGACGATTTTGAAACATGAGTAAAAAGGGGTCAACTTCAAGATTAATGAGCTTAGGCAATCTTCTTGAGTAATATGGAAGATTTGGACAAATATTTTGGTATATGAGAAAGAGAAGATGTAATTCAGGGACCGAATCTATCCAGGATCAGGGGATGCAGGGTCGGTGACAAAATACTGTGTAACAAACCCTGAAAATCAATCCATAAGGAACATCACAAATTAAGTGGTCAAATATAAGGGGGGAAACCTCCTTGCAAAGAGCCCAAACCAACCCATTAAGAAAATTGCTCCCTTAACAAATGATTCTTGTTGAAATATTTCTAGACAAGAGCCATGTTCCACCATTCTTTTCTATTAGTAATTATTCTCCAAACAATTTTAACACCAAGCGCCAGATTCACACATAGGGAATCTCTTACAGCCAAGCCTCCATTGACCCTGGAATTTGAACAATGTCCCAGTGAACTAAATGAAATTTCTTTTCATTGCTTTTGCAACCTTCCCAAAGAAATTTGCGAACTAGAACACTTATTTGAGTTGGCATCAATTTAGGAGCTAGGAAAACTAAGTAAAGGTAGATTGTGAGAGAGGAGAGAATATATTTAACTAGAGCCACACAACCATCTATCATAATCCATTACACACCCTAACCCTATATTTTCTTTTTAAATTTGTTGAGAATTTCAACTAAGAAATCTAAATTTGAAGGGCCAAGAGATATCATAATTCCAAGGTATTTAAACTAATACCACTCAATCACTAAATATAATTTCAACACCCTTGCAATCTCCTAAAGAGTTTGTGGGGAGCAATTCCATCCAAACAATTGAATTTTATTCTTATTAATAAGACCTCTGGAGAGAGTTAGGTACTTTTCCAGGATCTATTTGAATAAGGTTGCAATTTTGTTGGAGGCACCTCCTATTAGAAGAGTGTTGTTCACAAATTGAGACTGGTTTACATCCTTGATATTATCAACAATGCATAATCCTTTCAACTTTCCTTCAATCCTGGTCATTTCCAGGTTCTGACTCAAAATTTTGGCCACTAGGATGTATAAGAGAGGGGAGAGAGGGCATCCTTGATAAAGACCTCTAGATGCATGGAAGGAATGACAAAGGCAACCATTAATAAGGGGAGTGATCCAAGGTCTACTAATGCATGCCTTGATCCACTTAATGAAGTCTCCACAGAATCCAAGATTTTTCAGAATTGAAAATAGGAAGGAATGGTGGAAACGATTGAATGCATTATCCATATCCAACTTTATAATTGTGCCAGGTTCATCATTGTGTTTACTTGACTAGATGGCTTCTTGAACCAAAATTATGTTATCCAGATTTCTTATGTTCTAGAAAGCCCCCTTCATTAGAGAACTTTTGAGGTCTAAAATAGGCCTCTTAAGAAAACTGTACAACCAAAATAAACTTTATAGGAACCAATAGGATTCAAGTTGATGATTTCAACTATGGGGAATGATTCACCATTTTTGGGGGAAAAAATAAAAATATTATAAAATAATAAAACTACTTTTTCAACTTATCTCCCTAAGGTTTTACTCAAATTTAGAGAGGGAGTACTCGTTGGATGCAAAATTTAATTCCTCATCCAAGAAGTACCCATGTTGCATACTTTCGATGGGCCCTGCTACATGAAAAAGGAGAAATACATGAAAAAATATGATTGCAATCACATTTTTCATGTATTTCTCATTTTTTGTGTAGCAGGGTCCATCGAAAGTATGCAACGTGGATACTCCTTGGATGAGGAATCAAATTATCATTTGTTGAGTTCCCCCGCTTGAAATTTGAGTAAACCCATAGGGAGATAAGTTTAAAAGGTAGTTTTTTCCTTTTCTCCTCTAAAATTTGATGATGTAATATAATATTATTTTATTATTTCCACTATTATTTTATAATTTCCTTAGGAGGCCCATTTTAGACCTCAAAATCCCATTAATGTGTTTTTAGAAGTAATTATTGAGAGGAGAATTTTGAGCCTATTAGCTATGATTGGTTAGGATATTGTAGGATGAATTACACAGAGATGTGGGTCTAAATCTTGAAAACGAGAATGGACTATTCTCTTTTGGGATAAGCGAAAGGAAGGAAGAGTTCATGCTCCCCCCCAGCTTCCATTTTATTCTTGAGGAGTTCAACATTCTCATCAGATCTTTCTTAATGAGGGACCAATAGGAATGAAAAAAGGAAATAGGTCAACTATTCGATTCGATGGATTTATCTAGGTCAAGAGACCATGTAGCCTCAATAGCTTCAACCTCTTCAACCATATTCATTAGCTAAAGTTTTCCAGAATCAGAAAAAATGGAAGGAAAACAAGAGATGAATGAATCAACTTCTAGAGGATCATTCTCTTTATATTCGAAATATAAATTTATGAAGAAAGAGAAATCTTCTTACTGGATTTCAAGAAAAGAGGAGATTTTTGGCTTACCTTCCGGTATGATTTCCTTGACTCCAATTCTGATTTTACGTGCCTTTGCCTGTTGATGGAAGAAATATGTATTACGATCTCTAGCCTTTAACCAAATACTTTGTAAATTCATGCGCCAATACTCTTCCTCTTGCCTGTTAGGAGTGAGTAAGAAACTGTGTGTCTGCTTCTCCTTTTTGAAGTGCTCATCCATGACTAAGCTTGACTCCGTTTATGCTTAATGTATCTCCAACTATTTTAGTAACTCAGATTTTTCATGTTCAAGGGGCATCTAATTGTGCTTGGCCCATTAGCAGAGAGCTTGCTTAGCTGATTTCAGTTTTGTCTCCCAGACAAAAGCCAGAGATCCCATGACCAGGAGGGCCTAGGCTTTCTTAATTAAGTTTATAGCGACCTTGCTCTAAAGCTCTTTACGGTTGAAGTGAATAGGTATAGGACCTAATCATTATGGAGGATAATTGTTTAGCTCAATTGGCTTATGATCTAAGTCTCTTCTGGAAAAAATGTTGGAGTAACATTCAATACCTTTGACTATCCAATTTCTATGTATAAGGAAATGATCAAGTCTGGCTGCTACATATCCTAGTCCGCTTCTCCTATTAGACCACATGAATTTTCCTTGTTTCGGGACATTTTCCATTATATCCCAATTGCTTATGAAGTCTTCCATTTTTTCATGGAAAGTATCCCGAAAAATGGAGCCTCCTTACTTCTCCAAAGAGAGAAGAGTGGTGTTGAAGTCCCCTCTAACAATAATATATTGTCAAAGATTCCCATAAATCTCCCCTTTCACTGTAACTAATATGAGCATATACATTGATGAACGAAAATACTTCTTTTGAGTGAGTGCCCTTATAAATTGATTTCTATCCAAAACTTCATCTTAATGCTATGATTGAGCCTAAGGGTCATTTGACTAGAGTTTCTGCTTCAGCCAATTTGGTTTCTTGAATAAATAAAATCTGTTGATTTTGCATTATAATTAATTCTTTTACTACTTGGAAATTGAGAGGGTTTCCTAGACCCGTAATTTTCCAAGAGATAGCTTTCATTTATATTTTTAGGTAGATGAATTACCTCCTCCAACTCTAGTGTTTCCATGATCTATGTTACTCACATTCTTCAGGATCTCGATGATTTTAGACTAGTTCCCCAACTTGATATTTTGCTCTGTTCCAATCTTCCTTACTTCCTTGTTGGAAGGCCTTCCATTTAGTTTGAGATTTTCCACTTCCAGACTAGAGGAATCACTAGACCATTTCAACTTTTTCTTTTCACTTCTTGTGAGATCTTGGTTGATTTTCTCCTCTATTCCTTTTATTTTTCACTCTGGGATTTTCTTCATTCCATCAATAGAGGCAGGAGTCTCGAGGATTTGGTGAGGATGAGCTTGAATAGGGATATCTAGAGTAGGCATCACGATTTGTGTGACCACTACTTGAACTTATCTCATTTCCACCTCCATGATATGTTCTTAATTTTCTGCGAATGGCTCTGTAGGATCAAGGTCACCCTTGGATAATGTTGAAAAATGCAACAAGAAATTCTCAATTTGTTTTTACCTTGATTAAATTGAGAAAAATTGAATTTGCACATCAGTAGACTACTTGGATGAAATTAACTTGTGTGACATGGCTTGTGTCACCTAGTTTACTCAATTAATTTGAGTTGGAGGAAATAGAGTTCAGTTAAGCATGTACGCTTACTAATTTGTAGCAATCAAGGTTAGTTATTTCAAGTTTTTTTTTTGTTAAAATAGCTCCAACTATTGGAGGAGCTAGTGTAAGATTAGTTGTGCAGTGGGACTTTAGTCAAACTTAGTTATCATCCAATTAACTGATCAATCAACCCAAAATAGCTAGTGCATGCGGAGAATTTGAGTTCCCCAGCTATGGTGGAGATTCCAAGGAAGTGTAACATCATTAGTAGACTAGTATTGAGTGTACAGGTGTTGTATGCAGTTAGATGATCAACCCTGGGAAGTGTGCAATCCATTTTGGAGAAATTCCTAAATAATAGGGGCCTAATTTCTCTAGGAGTTTCACAAGGAAATAGGGGCTCAATCAAAGGTACAAATTGACTAAGTCTAGGCCAAAGCTTCTCAGTGAGTATAGAGATAGGTTATTCACTTGCAGGTTGTTCTGTTATATACCTAGGGGGGGTAATATGGGGTACCGAGGGAGGTACCCAAGGTAATAATGTAATAATGGGATGG